>JANJXV010002106.1:0-47812 GCA_024803745.1 Megascapheus bottae
CCAGATGTCCCTCAGTTGATGAGTGGATCAACAAGTTGTGGTATTTGTACACAATGGAATTCTATGCTGCTGTCAGAAAGAATGACATCGCCCCATTTGTTAGGAAATGGAAAGACTTAGAACAAATCATATTAAGTGAAGTAAGCCAGACTCAAAGGAACTTAGGCTCAGAGGTTTCCCTCATTCGTCATAATCAGTAGAAATCTTGGGCTCTACTAGCAGAGATTGTCAATAGAGCAAAAGGCCATATATAAGGCCATATAATGTGAAGGTAATTGAAAGGACCTCCAGGATATTGACACAAAAGCCATATAATGAATGATTGTTGTCCTTAATGTACTGTGTTGTCTCTCATCTCGCTTGTTGTCCCTTGGTTATCCCATATTGGTATAGTATCTCACTTTGTTATCTGATACATTGAATTTATTTGTATTTGGATATTTGAAATTTGATAGGGAATGGGGGAAAACCAAGACGGGTGGGGGGTGTGGGGTTGGAGGGAAATGGGTACCAAGACATGTGAATGGGTATAAATGTATGTGAATTAATGCACCTTCTATCTGGCAAATATCATCTAACCCTTTTACTAATTACAATAAAAAAATGAAAAAAAAGAAAGTTGTAGTGTGTGGGGAGGATGCTGGGGTCAAATACATTTCTTCTTAGAAATTTACCTCATCTGGTTGCCCTGGATTTTCCTGGCCTTCTTCTTAGAGAAAGTTCTGTTATACTGGATTTGTGGCTTGGCAATGATCTAGCATGTACATCTTCGAGTAAGACATCCACAACTTCCATGCCTGAGACTCGACTTTCCTGACCTTTGGCAACAGCACAGCAGCATCTTTCTTCCTCCTGAGCCACAGGCCAAGTGAGCTGGCTTGAGCTGGTTGTTAGTTACAGTGGCTTGGTTACCAGGGTTCCATATTCTGTTCCATTGTGAGGGAGGCAGGGTCACCTTTCAGGGCCCAATGACCAAAGATCCTTGCTCACAAAAGACCTCACCAAAGACATACTGGAGGCTGAATCTCTCCTCCAGTCTCACAATATACATGTGGATGTAGTATACAGCACACCTTATTTGTCCTATCCCAATGTCTTCCACTAGGCCCAACTACCAGTCTGGTCTCAGGCTCAAGGAGCCTTTCTCAGGTAAGATCCAAACTTAAGGGTCAATATTGCCCTCATCCTTTACAAAACATTTGCTTCACAGTGCCTTCTCTGCCTGCATTTTGCCCCTTGTCGAATTATTTTTGTTTTTGCTAGTATTGGGACTTGACTTCAGAGTGTGAACATTGTTCTTGGGCTTTCTTTAGGCTTTAGCTGTCCCACCGAGCCACAGCACCACTTGCAGCGTTTTCTATGCATGTGGTAATGAGGAATCAAACCTGAGGCTTACTGCTTGGTAGCCAAGGAGTCTCCCACTAGATCAAACACACAGGGCATCTTGCACATATTTTGACGTCAATCTACTAGGATATTATTAGGTTTCTGTATCCTAATCAATTTTTTCCTGATGATTAGCTTTGCTGTCATGTGTAAAAAATGCAAGAGGGAAAAACACAGAAGAATTAGTGAAATTAAAAAAAAAGCATTGGACAGAGTTAAGTGTTCATTCTTTGTAGGAGAAAGGATATTTGGATATGATGATGATGATGATGACTTTATAATTACTATGTCAGGGTTGAGAGTTTGGCATAGTGGTAGAGTGCTTGCCTAGCATCCATGAAGATCTGGGTTTGATTGCTCAGTAGCACATAGATAGAAAATCTAGATGTGGCACTGTGGCTCAAGTGGCAGAGGGCTAGACTTGAGAAAACCCGAGGACAGTGCTCAGGCCCTGAATTCAAGCCCCAAGACTGGAAGAGAGATAAAAGAAAATAAAAATGCTTTTTACGAGCTAATTCACTCACAGCATTTGCTTCTGAAATCTTCGCTTCTGCATCTTGTGAAATACCCCTTTCCCTAAACGTAGACAAGAAAAACAGATCCATCCCATGGTCCACTGTGAGGCCACTGGTTGGGCTAAGAGCTAGTCGTGCAGCAACACATAAGTTTTATTCTAATACTTTCCAAACATTGTACTCAAATATGCTACCTACTTACCAACTTATGTCAGTTATCCTTATGCTATAACTTTTCTTCATTACTACAATATTCTTACACTCCTACGTTAATCCTCTTGCACCTCCCCTGACCTCTCTCATTCTTTTTTTCTATCTCTGGACCTCTGCTCGTCTTTCAACCCTTATACTGCACGGATCTACACTTGATGGCTGTTGAGCAATATTGTATATGTAGGTGGTTAATTATTCTCTAGGCTCAGAGGGACTTAAAGACAATAGAGATTGGATTGAGAGGCTTATTGTTTTGGGTATAAATCGCTTATCAGTGGTTGTATTAGGCTGGTCTGTAAGTGCACAAAAAGAAAGAGTGATAATACCAATCAAAACTTGTGAACATCTAGTGTCTGCCAGCTACAGAGGTCTAGGTTGGTTATATCTGAAAAACTATAATCGTATTTAGTAGTAATCTTGCTCCCATTTTCAAATGGGCAGAACAAGAAACTCAAGAAAAATGTCAAATCAAGAAACAACATCCCCCACCCAATGTAAACAGACAATGGATCAGTCACTGGCAAACCTAGAGGAGAGTCTTCCAAGTGCTACACAAATGCAATTGATAAACATCATTAATGAAAAATGTGAAAATATAAAGAAAGTGATAATGGAGGAAGCCATACCTGAACAAGAGGAAAGCAAAAACAAGGTGATAAGTGAAAAAGAAGAAGCCATAAAGGAGGCCATAATAAAGGTTTTTCAAAGAAAGATGGATGAATTCAAAGAATCCACAAATAAAAACGTGACCAAACTCCAGCAAATGTCCAAAGAAAATAAAGCTACTGAGCTAACCACTCAAAAGGAAATCAAGGAGATAAAGAAATCCATACATGATCTAAAACAAGGGATGCAAGGCATCAAAAGTGAGCAATTAGAAGCAAGGGAGATGAAAAATAAAGTAGATAGCTTTGATAGCAGGTTAGACATTGCAGAGGAGAGAATTTCCGTGGCTGAAGATAATTTAGGTATTATAAAGAACAGAAAATGAGTCAATCCAAATCTAGGAAATATGAGAGAGCGCTTCAGGAGGTCCAAGATACAATTAGGAAGCCTAATTTAAGGCTAGTTAGTACTGAGGAGGGCGTGGAGAAAGAGGTCAATGGTATTGGAAATATACTTCAGGGAATCATCTCAGAGAATTTCCCAAATATCCAGAAGGGCAGGCCCATCCAGATACGAGAAGCTTTTAGAACCCCAAAAAGACCTGACCAGAAAAGAACATCCCACCGCCACATTGTGATCCGAACTGGATCAATAGAAACGAAAGGAAAGATCCTAAAGGCAGCCAGGGAAAAGGGATCAGTAACCTACAAAGACAAACCAATCAGAATAACCCCAGATTTCTCAGCAGAGACCATGCAAGCACGAAGTGACTGGAAGCATATATGTCATGCCCTTATATCAAATAACTACCAACCAAGAATACTGTAGCCAGCTAAGCTCTCATTCATAACTGCGGGAAAAATAAAAACATTCCATTCCAGGGAAAAGCTGCAACAATATGTCGAAACAAAACCAACACTACAGAGAATTCTCAAAGATGCTCTATACATAGAAAACCAAAATAAATGCAATATAGGGAAAGAAATGGCACCTAAACAGCATACCATCTAAGGACCACAAGAACTGTCAAGACACAGGCCCTACTAAAAGCTTTTAAAAATGGTAGGAACTAATAAATATCTCTCAATCCTAACTCTCAATATCAATGGATTTTACTCTCCAATTAAAGGGCATAGTTTGTCTAGTTGAATCAAAAATCAAGAGCCATCGTTCTGCTGACTTCGAGAGACACATCTTACCCAAAAACAATCATCTTTTGAAAGTGAGAGGTTGGAATAAAATCTATCAAGCTAACTGCCCCCATAAACAGGCTAGAGTTGCCATCCTCATATCAGATACAATAGACTTCAAACTAAAATTAGTAAGAAAAGACAAAGAAGGTTACTACATACTACTAAAGGGATCTTTCCTCCCGGAAGACATAACAATCCTAAATATTTACACACCCCATCCCGGAGCTCCAAACTTCATCAAGCAAACTTTACTTACACTGAAACCATACATAGATGGAAACACAGTGATTGTTGGTGAGTTTAACACACCACTCTCACCTATGGACAGATCAACAAGGCAAAAACTCAACAGAGAAACCTTAGAACGGAACAACTATATAGACCAACTAGATCTAACAGACATCTGCAGAATATCCCACCCAGTAACACCACAGTATACGTTTTTCTCAGCAGCACATGGAACATTTTCCAAAATAGAGCACATCTTAGGCCATAAATCAAACCTGGACAGATTCAGAAACACTGAAATTATTCCATGCACACTCTCAGACCATAAAGGCATCAAATTGGAGCTGAACACACATCTCCACCAAAGAAAACCCTGTAACTCATGGAGACTGAACCACACATTGTTGAATCAAAAACAATGGGTAATCGAAGAGATCAGAACAGATATCCAACTGTTTATGAAATTTAACAATGAGGAGCACACAAATATCAACTCCTTAGGGACACAACAAAGGCAGTACTCAGAGGAAAATTTATAGCGTGGAGTGCCTACAACAGCAAGTTGGAAAAATGGCAAACCAACTAGTTAATGTCTCACCTTAACCTCCTGGAAAATGAGCAACAAACCAACCCTAAACCCATTAGGAGAAAGCAAATTATTAAAATCAAAGCAGAATTAAATGATTTGGAATAAAAAAAACTATAGAAAGAATCAACAAAACAAGGTGTTGGATCTTGAAAGAATTAACAAAATTGACAAGCCCTTAGCAAATCTTACCAAAAAAAGAAGAGAGCATATCGAAATAAACAAAATCGCAGATGAAAATGGTAATCTCACGACAGAAATTACCAAGATCCAGAATATCATGAGGGAATACTTCTCAAACCTTTACGCCAACAAATTTGAGAATCTAGAAGAAATGGATGAATTCCTAGACAATATTAACATACACACACTGAACCAAGAAGAGCTAACCCAACTCAACAGGCCTATTTCAAGCTCTGAAATAGAAATGGAAATTAGACAACTTCCACTTAAAAAGAGCCCAGGGCCAGATGGATTCACAGCTGAATTCTATAAGGTCTTCAAAGCAGAGCTCACACCAATACTCCTCAAGCTCTTCAACGAAATTGAAAATGAAGGTTCTTTACTAAACTGATTCTGTGAAGCCAGCATATCCCTCATCCCCAAACCAGACAGAGATTCATCAAAGAAAGAGATCTATAGACCCATTTCATTGATGAACATCGATGCAAAACTTCTCAACAAAATACTGGCCAACCGTCTACAACAACTCATCAAAAAAAATATACACTATGATCAAACTGGATTCATCACAGGGAGGCAAAGCTGGTTCAACATAAACAAATCAATTAATATAATTCAACACATCAACAGGAGCCGGGATAAAATCACATGATTGTCTCAATAGATGCGGAAAAGGCATTTGACAAGATCCAAAACCCCTTTATGTTAAAAGATGTGGAGAAACTAGGAATCCATGGAACATTTCTCAATGTAATAAAGGCTGTGTATGAGAAACCCACTGCTAGTATTATATTTAATGGTGAAAATCTAAAGCCATTCCCTCTAAAATCAGGAACGAGACAAGGATGCCCACTCTCTCCACTCCTTTTTAACATAGTACTAGAATTCCTAGGCAGTGCAATATAGCAAGAAGCAAGCATAAAGGGGATCCAAGTAGGGAAAGAGGAAATAAAACTATCCCTCTTTGCAGATGACATGATTCTGTATTTAAAGAATCCTATAGACTCTACTCCCAAGCTCCTTGAGCTGATTCAAAGCTTTGGAAGGGTAGCAGGCCATAAAATCAACCCTCACAAATCAACTGCCTTACTTACGCCAACACTGAGAGGAACGAGGCAATAATCAGGAAAGAAAATCCTTTCACAATAGCCTCAAAGAAAATAAAGTACCTAGCAATTAGCTTAACTAAGAATGTAAAGGACCGTTTAGATGAAAACTTTAAAACCCTAAAAAAGGAAATTAAAGCAGAACTAAGGAAATGGAAAAACCTCCCGTGCTCGTGGATTGGAAGAATCAACATTGTGAAAATGACAATCTTGCCAAGGGCTATCTACAAATTCAATGCAATACCCATCAACATCCCAATGTCATTCTTTAAAGACATAGAAGAGGCAATTCAAAATTTCATATGGAATAATAAAAGACCCCGTATAGCAAAAACACTTCTTAGCAGAAAGAACAGCGCTGGAGGAATTTCAATTCCAAACTTAAGGCTGTATTACAGAGCTATAATTCTCAAAACAGCTTGGTACTGGCACAAGAACAGGCCTGAAGTCCAATGGAGTAGAACTGCGGACCCAGATATTAAACCACAGACCTATGGCCACCTAATCTTTGACCAGGGAGCCAAAAAAAAATAGAATGGAAGAAAGATAGCCTCTTCAACAAGTTGTGCTGGCAGAACTGGTTAAACACCTGCAGAAAACTAAAGTTGGATCCTTCTTTGTCCCCTTGCACTAGAATTAACTCCAAATGGATCAAAGACGTGGAGGTAAAAGCTGACACACTGAAAAGTTTACAGGAAGGAATAGGAGATACACTAGGCCTCCTTGGTACAGGTCGAAACTTTCTTAATAAGGACCAAGAATCACAACAAATCAGAGAAAGGCTGGATAAGTGGGACTGCATTAAACTGCAGAGCTTTTGTATGGCAACGGATATAGCTAGTAAACTAATCAGGAAGCCTACAGAGTGGGAGAAGATCTTCACCACCCAAACAACGGAACAAGGCCTCATATCTAAAATATATCAACAACCCAAAAAATTGAATCACTCCAAAACTAACCTCCAAAGTAACACCCATCCCATTACAAAATGGGCCAAAGACTTAAAGAGAGTCTCCTCTGAAGAAGAAACAAAAATGGCCTATAGACACATGAAGAAATGCTCAACATCTCTGGTCATAAAAGAAATGCAAATCAAAACAAGTCTAAGATTCCACCTAACTCCAGTTAGAATGGCCAGGATCAGGAAAACGAATGACAACAGATGCTGCAGGGGATGTGGTCAGGAGGGATCACTACTACACTGTTGGTGGGAGTGCAAACTCGTTCAACCACTATGGAAAGCAGTGCGGCAGTGCCTCAAAACGCTAAACATACAACTCCCCTATGACCCAGCAATTCCAGTACTTGGCATTTACCCAACAATCCAGAAACAAGGGCATACTAAACCCACTAGCACAACAATGTTCATTGCAGCACTATTCACCATAGCAAAGATATGGAACCAACCCAGATGTCCCTCAGTTGATGAGTGGATCAACAAGTTGTGGTATTTGTACACAATGGAATTCTATGCTGCTGTCAGAAAGAATGACATCGCCCCATTTGTTAGGAAATGGAAAGACTTAGAACAAATCATATTAAGTGAAGTAAGCCAGACTCAAAGGAACTTAGGCTCAGAGGTTTCCCTCATTCGTCATAATCAGTAGAAATCTTGGGCTCTACTAGCAGAGATTGTCAATAGAGCAAAAGGCCATATATAAGGCCATATAATGTGAAGGTAATTGAAAGGACCTCCAGGATATTGACACAAAAGCCATATAATGAATGATTGTTGTCCTTAATGTACTGTGTTGTCTCTCATCTCGCTTGTTGTCCCTTGGTTATCCCATATTGGTATAGTATCTCACTTTGTTATCTGATACATTGAATTTATTTGTATTTGGATATTTGAAATTTGATAGGGAATGGGGGAAAACCAAGACGGGTGGGGGGTGTGGGGTTGGAGGGAAATGGGTACCAAGACATGTGAATGGGTATAAATGTATGTGAATTAATGCACCTTCTATCTGGCAAATATCATCTAACCCTTTTACTAATTACAATAAAAAAATGAAAAAAAAGAAAGTTGTAGTGTGTGGGGAGGATGCTGGGGTCAAATACATTTCTTCTTAGAAATTTACCTCATCTGGTTGCCCTGGATTTTCCTGGCCTTCTTCTTAGAGAAAGTTCTGTTATACTGGATTTGTGGCTTGGCAATGATCTAGCATGTACATCTTCGAGTAAGACATCCACAACTTCCATGCCTGAGACTCGACTTTCCTGACCTTTGGCAACAGCACAGCAGCATCTTTCTTCCTCCTGAGCCACAGGCCAAGTGAGCTGGCTTGAGCTGGTTGTTAGTTACAGTGGCTTGGTTACCAGGGTTCCATATTCTGTTCCATTGTGAGGGAGGCAGGGTCACCTTTCAGGGCCCAATGACCAAAGATCCTTGCTCACAAAAGACCTCACCAAAGACATACTGGAGGCTGAATCTCTCCTCCAATATCACAATATACATGTGGATGTAGTATACAGCACACCTTATTTGTCCAATCCCAATGTCTTCCACTAGGCCCAACTACCAGTCTGGTCTCAGGCTCAAGGAGCCTTTCTCAGGTAAGATCCAAACTTAAGGGTCAATATTGCCCTCATCCTTTACAAAACATTTGCTTCACAGTGCCTTCTCTGCCTGCATTTTGCCCCTTGTCGAATTATTTTTGTTTTTGCTAGTATTGGGACTTGACTTCAGAGTGTGAACATTGTTCTTGGGCTTTCTTTAGGCTTTAGCTGTCCCACCGAGCCACAGCACCACTTGCAGCGTTTTCTATGCATGTGGTAATGAGGAATCAAACCTGAGGCTTACTGCTTGGTAGCCAAGGAGTCTCCCACTAGATCAAACACACAGGGCATCTTGCACATATTTTGACGTCAATCTACTAGGATATTATTAGGTTTCTGTATCCTAATCAATTTTTTCCTGATGATTAGCTTTGCTGTCATGTGTAAAAAATGCAAGAGGGAAAAACACAGAAGAATTAGTGAAATTAAAAAAAAAGCATTGGACAGAGTTAAGTGTTCATTCTTTGTAGGAGAAAGGATATTTGGATATGATGATGATGATGATGACTTTATAATTACTATGTCAGGGTTGAGAGTTTGGCATAGTGGTAGAGTGCTTGCCTAGCATCCATGAAGATCTGGGTTTGATTGCTCAGTAGCACATAGATAGAAAATCTAGATGTGGCACTGTGGCTCAAGTGGCAGAGGGCTAGACTTGAGAAAACCCGAGGACAGTGCTCAGGCCCTGAATTCAAGCCCCAAGACTGGAAGAGAGATAAAAGAAAATAAAAATGCTTTTTACGAGCTAATTCACTCACAGCATTTGCTTCTGAAATCTTCGCTTCTGCATCTTGTGAAATACCCCTTTCCCTAAACGTAGACAAGAAAAACAGATCCATCCCATGGTCCACTGTGAGGCCACTGGTTGGGCTAAGAGCTAGTCGTGCAGCAACACATAAGTTTTATTCTAATACTTTCCAAACATTGTACTCAAATATGCTACCTACTTACCAACTTATGTCAGTTATCCTTATGCTATAACTTTTCTTCATTACTACAATATTCTTACACTCCTACGTTAATCCTCTTGCACCTCCCCTGACCTCTCTCATTCTTTTTTTCTATCTCTGGACCTCTGCTCGTCTTTCAACCCTTATACTGCACGGATCTACACTTGATGGCTGTTGAGCAATATTGTATATGTAGGTGGTTAATTATTCTCTAGGCTCAGAGGGACTTAAAGACAATAGAGATTGGATTGAGAGGCTTATTGTTTTGGGTATAAATCGCTTATCAGTGGTTGTATTAGGCTGGTCTGTAAGTGCACAAAAAGAAAGAGTGATAATACCAATCAAAACTTGTGAACATCTAGTGTCTGCCAGCTACAGAGGTCTAGGTTGGTTATATCTGAAAAACTATAATCGTATTTAGTAGTAATCTTGCTCCCATTTTCAAATGGGCAGAACAAGAAACTCAAGAAAAATGTCAAATCAAGAAACAACATCCCCCACCCAATGTAAACAGACAATGGATCAGTCACTGGCAAACCTAGAGGAGAGTCTTCCAAGTGCTACACAAATGCAATTGATAAACATCATTAATGAAAAATGTGAAAATATAAAGAAAGTGATAATGGAGGAAGCCATACCTGAACAAGAGGAAAGCAAAAACAAGGTGATAAGTGAAAAAGAAGAAGCCATAAAGGAGGCCATAATAAAGGTTTTTCAAAGAAAGATGGATGAATTCAAAGAATCCACAAATAAAAACGTGACCAAACTCCAGCAAATGTCCAAAGAAAATAAAGCTACTGAGCTAACCACTCAAAAGGAAATCAAGGAGATAAAGAAATCCATACATGATCTAAAACAAGGGATGCAAGGCATCAAAAGTGAGCAATTAGAAGCAAGGGAGATGAAAAATAAAGTAGATAGCTTTGATAGCAGGTTAGACATTGCAGAGGAGAGAATTTCCGTGGCTGAAGATAATTTAGGTATTATAAAGAACAGAAAATGAGTCAATCCAAATCTAGGAAATATGAGAGAGCGCTTCAGGAGGTCCAAGATACAATTAGGAAGCCTAATTTAAGGCTAGTTAGTACTGAGGAGGGCGTGGAGAAAGAGGTCAATGGTATTGGAAATATACTTCAGGGAATCATCTCAGAGAATTTCCCAAATATCCAGAAGGGCAGGCCCATCCAGATACGAGAAGCTTTTAGAACCCCAAAAAGACCTGACCAGAAAAGAACATCCCACCGCCACATTGTGATCCGAACTGGATCAATAGAAACGAAAGGAAAGATCCTAAAGGCAGCCAGGGAAAAGGGATCAGTAACCTACAAAGACAAACCAATCAGAATAACCCCAGATTTCTCAGCAGAGACCATGCAAGCACGAAGTGACTGGAAGCATATATGTCATGCCCTTATATCAAATAACTACCAACCAAGAATACTGTAGCCAGCTAAGCTCTCATTCATAACTGCGGGAAAAATAAAAACATTCCATTCCAGGGAAAAGCTGCAACAATATGTCGAAACAAAACCAACACTACAGAGAATTCTCAAAGATGCTCTATACATAGAAAACCAAAATAAATGCAATATAGGGAAAGAAATGGCACCTAAACAGCATACCATCTAAGGACCACAAGAACTGTCAAGACACAGGCCCTACTAAAAGCTTTTAAAAATGGTAGGAACTAATAAATATCTCTCAATCCTAACTCTCAATATCAATGGATTTTACTCTCCAATTAAAGGGCATAGTTTGTCTAGTTGAATCAAAAATCAAGAGCCATCGTTCTGCTGACTTCGAGAGACACATCTTACCCAAAAACAATCATCTTTTGAAAGTGAGAGGTTGGAATAAACTCTATCAAGCTAACTGCCCCCATAAACAGGCTAGAGTTGCCATCCTCATATCAGATACAATAGACTTCAAACTAAAATTAGTAAGAAAAGACAAAGAAGGTTACTACATACTACTAAAGGGATCTTTCCTCCCGGAAGACATAACAATCCTAAATATTTACACACCCCATCCCGGAGCTCCAAACTTCATCAAGCAAACTTTACTTACACTGAAACCATACATAGATGGAAACACAGTGATTGTTGGTGAGTTTAACACACCACTCTCACCTATGGACAGATCAACAAGGCAAAAACTCAACAGAGAAACCTTAGAACGGAACAACTATATAGACCAACTAGATCTAACAGACATCTGCAGAATATCCCACCCAGTAACACCACAGTATACGTTTTTCTCAGCAGCACATGGAACATTTTCCAAAATAGAGCACATCTTAGGCCATAAATCAAACCTGGACAGATTCAGAAACACTGAAATTATTCCATGCACACTCTCAGACCATAAAGGCATCAAATTGGAGCTGAACACACATCTCCACCAAAGAAAACCCTGTAACTCATGGAGACTGAACCACACATTGTTGAATCAAAAACAATGGGTAATCGAAGAGATCAGAACAGATATCCAACTGTTTATGAAATTTAACAATGAGGAGCACACAAATATCAACTCCTTAGGGACACAACAAAGGCAGTACTCAGAGGAAAATTTATAGCGTGGAGTGCCTACAACAGCAAGTTGGAAAAATGGCAAACCAACTAGTTAATGTCTCACCTTAACCTCCTGGAAAATGAGCAACAAACCAACCCTAAACCTATTAGGAGAAAGCAAATTATTAAAATCAAAGCAGAATTAAATGATTTGGAATAAAAAAAACTATAGAAAGAATCAACAAAACAAGGTGTTGGATCTTGAAAGAATTAACAAAATTGACAAGCCCTTAGCAAATCTTACCAAAAAAAGAAGAGAGCATATCGAAATAAACAAAATCGCAGATGAAAATGGTAATCTCACGACAGAAATTACCAAGATCCAGAATATCATGAGGGAATACTTCTCAAACCTTTACGCCAACAAATTTGAGAATCTAGAAGAAATGGATGAATTCCTAGACAATATTAACATACACACACTGAACCAAGAAGAGCTAACCCAACTCAACAGGCCTATTTCAAGCTCTGAAATAGAAATGGAAATTAGACAACTTCCACTTAAAAAGAGCCCAGGGCCAGATGGATTCACAGCTGAATTCTATAAGGTCTTCAAAGCAGAGCTCACACCAATACTCCTCAAGCTCTTCAACGAAATTGAAAATGAAGGTTCTTTACTAAACTGATTCTGTGAAGCCAGCATATCCCTCATCCCCAAACCAGACAGAGATTCATCAAAGAAAGAGATCTATAGACCCATTTCATTGATGAACATCGATGCAAAACTTCTCAACAAAATACTGGCCAACCGTCTACAACAACTCATCAAAAAAAATATACACTATGATCAAACTGGATTCATCACAGGGAGGCAAAGCTGGTTCAACATAAACAAATCAATTAATATAATTCAACACATCAACAGGAGCCGGGATAAAATCACATGATTGTCTCAATAGATGCGGAAAAGGCATTTGACAAGATCCAAAACCCCTTTATGTTAAAAGATGTGGAGAAACTAGGAATCCATGGAACATTTCTCAATGTAATAAAGGCTGTGTATGAGAAACCCACTGCTAGTATTATATTTAATGGTGAAAATCTAAAGCCATTCCCTCTAAAATCAGGAACGAGACAAGGATGCCCACTCTCTCCACTCCTTTTTAACATAGTACTAGAATTCCTAGGCAGTGCAATATAGCAAGAAGCAAGCATAAAGGGGATCCAAGTAGGGAAAGAGGAAATAAAACTATCCCTCTTTGCAGATGACATGATTCTGTATTTAAAGAATCCTATAGACTCTACTCCCAAGCTCCTTGAGCTGATTCAAAGCTTTGGAAGGGTAGCAGGCCATAAAATCAACCCTCACAAATCAACTGCCTTACTTACGCCAACACTGAGAGGAACGAGGCAATAATCAGGAAAGAAAATCCTTTCACAATAGCCTCAAAGAAAATAAAGTACCTAGCAATTAGCTTAACTAAGAATGTAAAGGACCGTTTAGATGAAAACTTTAAAACCCTAAAAAAGGAAATTAAAGCAGAACTAAGGAAATGGAAAAACCTCCCGTGCTCGTGGATTGGAAGAATCAACATTGTGAAAATGACAATCTTGCCAAGGGCTATCTACAAATTCAATGCAATACCCATCAACATCCCAATGTCATTCTTTAAAGACATAGAAGAGGCAATTCAAAATTTCATATGGAATAATAAAAGACCCCGTATAGCAAAAACACTTCTTAGCAGAAAGAACAGCGCTGGAGGAATTTCAATTCCAAACTTAAGGCTCTATTACAGAGCTATAATTCTCAAAACAGCTTGGTACTGGCACAAGAACAGGCCTGAAGTCCAATGGAGTAGAACTGCGGACCCAGATATTAAACCACAGACCTATGGCCACCTAATCTTTGACCAGGGAGCCAAAAAAAATAGAATGGAAGAAAGATAGCCTCTTCAACAAGTTGTGCTGGCAGAACTGGTTAAACACCTGCAGAAAACTAAAGTTGGATCCTTCTTTGTCCCCTTGCACTAGAATTAACTCCAAATGGATCAAAGACGTGGAGGTAAAAGCTGACACACTGAAAAGTTTACAGGAAGGAATAGGAGATACACTAGGCCTCCTTGGTACAGGTCGAAACTTTCTTAATAAGGACCAAGAATCACAACAAATCAGAGAAAGGCTGGATAAGTGGGACTGCATTAAACTGCAGAGCTTTTGTATGGCAACGGATATAGCTAGTAAACTAATCAGGAAGCCTACAGAGTGGGAGAAGATCTTCACCACCCAAACAACGGAACAAGGCCTCATATCTAAAATATATCAACAACCCAAAAAATTGAATCACTCCAAAACTAACCTCCAAAGTAACACCCATCCCATTACAAAATGGGCCAAAGACTTAAAGAGAGTCTTCTCTGAAGAAGAAACAAAAATGGCCTATAGACACATGAAGAAATGCTCAACATCTCTGGTCATAAAAGAAATGCAAATCAAAACAAGTCTAAGATTCCACCTAACTCCAGTTAGAATGGCCAGGATCAGGAAAACGAATGACAACAGATGCTGCAGGGGATGTGGTCAGGAGGGATCACTACTACACTGTTGGTGGGAGTGCAAACTCGTTCAACCACTATGGAAAGCAGTGCGGCAGTGCCTCAAAACGCTAAACATACAACTCCCCTATGACCCAGCAATTCCAGTACTTGGCATTTACCCAACAATCCAGAAACAAGGGCATACTAAACCCACTAGCACAACAATGTTCATTGCAGCACTATTCACCATAGCAAAGATATGGAACCAACCCAGATGTCCCTCAGTTGATGAGTGGATCAACAAGTTGTGGTATTTGTACACAATGGAATTCTATGCTGCTGTCAGAAAGAATGACATTGCCCCATTTGTTAGGAAATGGAAAGACTTAGAACAAATCATATTAAGTGAAGTAAGCCAGACTCAAAGGAACTTAGGCTCAGAGGTTTCCCTCATTCGTCATAATCAGTAGAAATCTTGGGCTCTACTAGCAGAGATTGTCAATAGAGCAAAAGGCCATATATAAGGCCATATAATGTGAAGGTAATTGAAAGGACCTCCAGGATATTGACACAAAAGCCATATAATGAATGATTGTTGTCCTTAATGTACTGTGTTGTCTCTCATCTCGCTTGTTGTCCCTTGGTTATCCCATATTGGTATAGTATCTCACTTTGTTATCTGATACATTGAATTTATTTGTATTTGGATATTTGAAATTTGATAGGGAATGGGGGAAAACCAAGACGGGTGGGGGGTGTGGGGTTGGAGGGAAATGGGTACCAAGACATGTGAAAGGGTATCAATGTATGTGAATTAATGCACCTTCTATCTGGCAAATATCATCTAACCCTTTTACTAATTACAATAAAAAAATGAAAAAAAAGAAAGTTGTAGTGTGTGGGGAGGATGCTGGGGTCAAATACATTTCTTCTTAGAAATTTACCTCATCTGGTTGCCCTGGATTTTCCTGGCCTTCTTCTTAGAGAAAGTTCTGTTATACTGGATTTGTGGCTTGGCAATGATCTAGCATGTACATCTTCGAGTAAGACATCCACAACTTCCATGCCTGAGACTCGAGTTTCCTGACCTTTGGCAACAGCACAGCAACATCTTTCTTCCTCCTGAGCCACAGGCCAAGTGAGCTGGCTTGAGCTGGTTGTTAGTTACAGTGGCTTGGTTACCAGGGTTCCATATTCTGTTCCATTGTGAGGGAGGCAGGGTCACCTTTCAGGGCCCAATGACCAAAGATCCTTGCTCACAAAAGACCTCACCAAAGACATACTGGAGGCTGAATCTCTCCTCCAATCTCACAATATACATGTGGATGTAGTATACAGCACACCTTATTTGTCCAATCCCAATGTCTTCCACTAGGCCCAACTACCAGTCTGGTCTCAGGCTCAAGGAGCCTTTCTCAGGTAAGATCCAAACTTAAGGGTCAATATTGCCCTCATCCTTTACAAAACATTTGCTTCACAGTGCCTTCTCTGCCTGCATTTTGCCCCTTGTCGAATTATTTTTGTTTTTGCTAGTATTGGGACTTGACTTCAGAGTGTGAACATTGTTCTTGGGCTTTCTTTAGGCTTTAGCTGTCCCACCGAGCCACAGCACCACTTGCAGCGTTTTCTATGTATGTGGTAATGAGGAATCAAACCTGAGGCTTACTGCTTGGTAGCCAAGGAGTCTCCCACTAGATCAAACACACAGGGCATCTTGCACATATTTTGACGTCAATCTACTAGGATATTATTAGGTTTCTGTATCCTAATCAATTTTTTCCTGATGATTAGCTTTGCTGTCATGTGTAAAAAATGCAAGAGGGAAAAACACAGAAGAATTAGTGAAATTAAAAAAAAAAGCATTGGACAGAGTTAAGTGTTCATTCTTTGTAGGAGAAAGGATATTTGGATATGATGATGATGATGATGACTTTATAATTACTATGTCAGGGTTGAGAGTTTGGCATAGTGGTAGAGTGCTTGCCTAGCATCCATGAAGATCTGGGTTTGATTGCTCAGTAGCACATAGATAGAAAATCTAGATGTGGCACTGTGGCTCAAGTGGCAGAGGGCTAGACTTGAGAAAACCCGAGGACAGTGCTCAGGCCCTGAATTCAAGCCCCAAGACTGGAAGAGAGATAAAAGAAAATAAAAATGCTTTTTACGAGCTAATTCACTCACAGCATTTGCTTCTGAAATCTTCGCTTCTGCATCTTGTGAAATACCCCTTTCCCTAAACGTAGACAAGAAAAACAGATCCATCCCATGGTCCACTGTGAGGCCACTGGTTGGGCTAAGAGCTAGTCGTGCAGCAACACATAAGTTTTATTCTAATACTTTCCAAACATTGTACTCAAATATGCTACCTACTTACCAACTTATGTCAGTTATCCTTATGCTATAACTTTTCTTCATTACTACAATATTCTTACACTCCTACGTTAATCCTCTTGCACCTCCCCTGACCTCTCTCATTCTTTTTTTCTATCTCTGGACCTCTGCTCGTCTTTCAACCCTTATACTGCACGAATCTACACTTGATGGCTGTTGAGCAATATTGTATATGTAGGTGGTTAATTATTCTCTAGGCTCAGAGGGACTTAAAGACAATAGAGATTGGATTGAGAGGCTTATTGTTTTGGGTATAAATCGCTTATCAGTGGTTGTATTAGGCTGGTCTGTAAGTGCACAAAAAGAAAGAGTGATAATACCAATCAAAACTTGTGAACATCTAGTGTCTGCCAGCTACAGAGGTCTAGGTTGGT
Source organism: Megascapheus bottae (assembly GCA_024803745.1). Classification (NCBI taxonomy): domain Eukaryota; kingdom Metazoa; phylum Chordata; class Mammalia; order Rodentia; family Geomyidae; genus Megascapheus; species Megascapheus bottae. Next base: position 17,341 of record JANJXV010002106.1, read on the forward strand.
TATATCTGAAAAACTATAATCGTATTTAGTAGTAATCTTGCTCCCATTTTCAAATGGGCAGAACAAGAAACTCAAGAAAAATGTCAAATCAAGAAACAACATCCCCCACCCAATGTAAACAGACAATGGATCAGTCACTGGCAAACCTAGAGGAGAGTCTTCCAAGTGCTACACAAATGCAATTGATAAACATCATTAATGAAAAATGTGAAAATATAAAGAAAGTGATAATGGAGGAAGCCATACCTGAACAAGAGGAAAGCAAAAACAAGGTGATAAGTGAAAAAGAAGAAGCCATAAAGGAGGCCATAATAAAGGTTTTTCAAAGAAAGATGGATGAATTCAAAGAATCCACAAATAAAAACGTGACCAAACTCCAGCAAATGTCCAAAGAAAATAAAGCTACTGAGCTAACCACTCAAAAGGAAATCAAGGAGATAAAGAAATCCATACATGATCTAAAACAAGGGATGCAAGGCATCAAAAGTGAGCAATTAGAAGCAAGGGAGATGAAAAATAAAGTAGATAGCTTTGATAGCAGGTTAGACATTGCAGAGGAGAGAATTTCCGTGGCTGAAGATAATTTAGGTATTATAAAGAACAGAAAATGAGTCAATCCAAATCTAGGAAATATGAGAGAGCGCTTCAGGAGGTCCAAGATACAATTAGGAAGCCTAATTTACGGCTAGTTAGTACTGAGGAGGGCGTGGAGAAAGAGGTCAATGGTATTGGAAATATACTTCAGGGAATCATCTCAGAGAATTTCCCAAATATCCAGAAGGGCAGGCCCATCCAGATACGAGAAGCTTTTAGAACCCCAAAAAGACCTGACCAGAAAAGAACATCCCACCGCCACATTGTGATCCGAACTGGATCAATAGAAACGAAAGGAAAGATCCTAAAGGCAGCCAGGGAAAAGGGATCAGTAACCTACAAAGACAAACCAATCAGAATAACCCCAGATTTCTCAGCAGAGACCATGCAAGCACGAAGTGACTGGAAGCATATATGTCATGCCCTTATATCAAATAACTACCAACCAAGAATACTGTAGCCAGCTAAGCTCTCATTCATAACTGCGGGAAAAATAAAAACATTCCATTCCAGGGAAAAGCTGCAACAATATGTCGAAACAAAACCAACACTACAGAGAATTCTCAAAGATGCTCTATACATAGAAAACCAAAATAAATGCAATATAGGGAAAGAAATGGCACCTAAACAGCATACCATCTAAGGACCACAAGAACTGTCAAGACACAGGCCCTACTAAAAGCTTTTAAAAATGGTAGGAACTAATAAATATCTCTCAATCCTAACTCTCAATATCAATGGACTTAACTCTCCAATTAAACGGCATAGGTTGTCTAGTTGGATCAAAAAGCAAGAGCCATCGTTCTGCTGACTTCGAGAGACACATCTTACCCAAAAACAATCATCTTTTGAAAGTGAGAGGTTGGAATAAACTCTATCAAGCTAACTGCCCCCATAAACAGGCTAGAGTTGCCATCCTCATATCAGATACAATAGACTTCAAACTAAAATTAGTAAGAAAAGACAAAGAAGGTTACTACATACTACTAAAGGGATCTTTCCTCCCGGAAGACATAACAATCCTAAATGTTTACACACCCAATCCCGGAGCTCCAAACTTCATCAAGCAAACTTTACTTACACTGAAACCATACATAGATGGAAACACAGTGATTTTTGGTGAGTTTAACACACCACTCTCACCTATGGACAGATCAACAAGGCAAAAACTCAACAGAGAAACCTTAGAACGGAACAACTATATAGACCAACTAGATCTAACAGACATCTGCAGAATATCCCACCCAGTAAAACCACAATATACGTTTTTCTCAGCAGCACATGGAACATTTTCCAAAATAGAGCACATCTTAGGCCATAAATCAAACCTGGACAGATTCAGAAACACTGAAATTATTCCATGCACACTCTCAGACCATAAAGGCATCAAATTGGAGCTGAACACACATCTCCACCAAAGAAAACCCTGTAACTCATGGAGACTGAACCACACATTGTTGAATCAAAAACAATGGGTAATCGAAGAGATCAGAACAGATATCCAACTGTTTATGAAATTTAACAATAAGGAGCACACAAATATCAACTCCTTAGGGACACAACAAAGGCAGTACTCAGAGGAAAATTTATAGCGTGGAGTGCCTACAACAGCAAGTTGGAAAAATGGCAAACCAACTAGTTAATGTCTCACCTTAACCTCCTGGAAAAAGAGCAACAAACCAACCCTAAACCCATTAGGAGAAAGCAAATTATTAAAATCAAAGCAGAATTAAATGATTTGGAATAAAAAAAACTATAGAAAGAATCAACAAAACAAGGAGTTGGTTCTTGAAAGAATTAACAAAATTGACAAGCCCTTAGCAAATCTTACCAAAAAAAGAAGAGAGCATATCGAAATAAACAAAATCGCAGATGAAAATGGTAATCTCACGACAGAAATTACCAAGATCCAGAATATCATGAGGGAATACTTCTCAAACCTTTACGCCAACAAATTTGAGAATCTAGAAGAAATGGATGAATTCCTAGACAATATTAACATACACACACTGAACCAAGAAGAGCTAACCCAACTCAACAGGTCTATTCAAGCTCTGAAATAGAAATGGAAATTAGACAACTTCCACTTAAAAAGAGCCCAGGGCCAGATGGATTCACAGCTGAATTCTATAAGGTCTTCAAAGCAGAGCTCACACCAATACTCCTCAAGCTCTTCAACGAAATTGAAAATGAAGGTTCTTTACTAAACTGATTCTGTGAAGCCAGCATATCCCTCATCCGCAAACCAGACAGAGATTCATCAAAGAAAGAGATCTATAGACCCATTTCTTTGATGAACATCGATGCAAAACTTCTCAACAAAATACTAGCCAACCGTCTACAACAACTCATCAAAAAAAATATACACTATGATCAAACTGGATTCATCACAGGGAGGCAAAGCTGGTTCAACATACACAAATCAATTACTATAATTCAACACATCAACAGGAGCAGGGATAAAATCACATGATTGTCTCAATAGATGCGGAAAAGGCATTTGACAAGATCCAAAACCCCTTTATGTTAAAAGATGTGGAGAAACTAGGAAGCCATGGAACATTTCTCAATGTAATAAAGGCTGTGTATGAGAAACCCACTGCTAGTATTATACTTAATGGTGAAAATCTAAAGCCATTCCCTCTAAAATCAGGAACGAGACAAGGATGCCCACTCTCTCCACTCCTTTTTAACATAGTACTAGAATTCCTAGGCAGTGCAATATGGCAGGAAGCAAGCATAAAGGGGATCCAAGTAGGGAAAGAGGAAATAAAACTATCCCTCTTTGCCAATGACATGATTCTGTATTTAAAGAATCCTATAGACTCTACTCCCAAGCTCCTTGAGCTGATTCAAAGCTTTGGAAGGGTAGCAGGCCATAAAATCAACCTTCACAAATCAACTGCCTTACTTTACGCCAACACTGAGAGGAACGAGGCAATAATCAGGAAAGAAAATCCTTTCACAATAGCCTCAAAGAAAATAAAGTACCTAGCAATTAGCTTAACTAAGAATGTAAAGGACCGTTTAGATGAAAGCTTTAAAACCCTAAAAAAGGAAATTAAAGCAGAACTAAGGAAATGGAAAAACCTCCCATGCTCCTGGATTGGAAGAATCAACATTGTGAAAATGACAATCTTGCCAAGGGCTATCTACAAATTCAATGTAGTACCCATCAACATCCCAATGTCATTCTTTAAAGACATAGAAGAGGCAATTCAAAATTTCATATGGAATAATAAAAGACCCCGTATAGCAAAAACACTTCTTAGCAGAAAGAACAGCGCTGGAGGAATTTCAATTCCAAACTTAAGGCTCTATTACAGAGCTATAATTCCCAAAACAGCTTGGTACTGGCACAAGAACAGGCCTGAAGTCCAATGGAGTAGAACTGCGGACCCAGATATTAAACCACAGACCTATGGCCACCTAATCTTTGACCAGGGAGCCAAAAAAATAGAATGGAAGAAAGATAGCCTCTTCAACAAGTTGTGCTGGCAGAACTGGTTAAACACCTGCAGAAAACTAAAGTTGGATCCTTCTTTGTCACGTTGCACTAGAATTAACTCCAAATGGATCAAAGACGTGGAGGTACAAGCTGACACACTGAAAAGTTTACAGGAAGGAATAGGAGATACACTAGGCCTCCTTGGTACAGGTCGAAACTTTCTTAATAAGGACCAAGAATCACAACAAATCAGAGAAAGGCTGGATAAGTGGGACTGCATTAAACTGCAGAGCTTTTGTATGGCAACGGATATAGCTAGAAAACTAATCAGGAAGCCTTCAGAGTGGGAGAAGATCTTCACCACCCAAACAACGGAACAAGGCCTCATATCTAAAATATATCAACAACTCAAAAAATTGAATCACTCCAAAACTAACCTCCAAAGTAACACCCATCCCATTAAAAAATGGGCCAAAGACTTAAAGAGGGTCTTCTCTGAAGAAGAAACAAAAATGGCCTATAGACACATGAAGAAATGCTCAACATCTCTGGTCATAAAAGAAATGCAAATCAAAACAAGTCTAAGATTCCACCTAACTCCAGTTAGAATGGCCAGGATCAGGAAAACGAGTGACAACAGATGCTGGAGGGGATGTGGTCAGGAGGGATCACTACTACACTGTTGGTGGGAGTGCAAACTCGTTCAACCACTATGGAAAGCAGTGCGGCAGTGCCTGAAAACGCTAAACATACAACTCCCCTATGACCCAGCAATTCCAGTACTTGGCATTTACCCAACAATCCAGAAACAAGGGCCTACTAAACCCACTAGCACAACAATGTTCATTGCAGCACTATTCACCATAGCATAGATATGGAACCAACCCAGATGTCCCTCAGTTGATGAGTGGATCAACAAGTTGTGGTATTTGTACACAATGGAATTCTATGCTGCTGTCAGAGAGAATGACATCGCCCCATTTGTTAGGAAATGGAAAGACTTAGAACAAATCATATTAAGTGAAGTAAGCCAGACTCAAAGGAACTTAGGCTCAGTGGTTTCCCTCATTCGTCATAATCAGTAGAAACCTTGGGCTCTACTAGCAGAGATTGTCAATAGAGCAAAAGGCCATATATAAGGCCATATAATGTGAAGCTAATTGAAAGGACCTCCAGGATATTGACACAAAAGCCATATAATGAATGATTGTTGTCCTTAATGTACTATGTTGTCTCTCATCTCGCTTGCTTTCCCTTGGTTATCCCATATTGGTATAGTATCTCACTTTGTTATCTGATATATTGAATTTATTTGTATTTGGATATTTGAAATTTGATAGGGAAGGGGGGAAAACCAAGACGGGTGGGGGGTGTGGGGTTGGAGGGAAATGGGTACCAAGACATGTGAAAGGGTATCAATGTATGTGAATTAATGCACCTTCTATCTGGCAAATATCATCTAACCCTTTTACTAATTACAATAAAAAAATGAAAAAAAAGAATGTTGTAGTGTGTGGGGAGGATGATGGGGTCAAATTAATTTCTTCTTAAAAATTTACCTCATCTGGTTGCCCTGGATTTTCCTGGCCTTCTTCTTAGAGAAAGTTCTGTTATACTGGATTTGTGGCTTGGCAATAATCTAGCATGTACATCTTCGAGTAAGACATCCACAACTTCCATGCCTGAGACTCGAGTTTCCTGACCTTTGGCAACAGCACAGCAACATCTTTCTTCCTCCTGAGCCACAGGCCAAGTGAGCTGGCTTGAGCTGGTTGTTAGTTACAGTGGCTTGGTTACCAGGGTTCCATATTCTGTTCCATTGTGAGGGAGGCAGGGTCACCTTTCAGGGCCCAATGACCAAAGATCCTTGCTCACAAAAGACCTCACCAAAGACATACTGGAGGCTGAATCTCTCCTCCAGTCTCACAATATACATGTGGATGTAGTATACAGCACACCTTATTTGTCCAATCCCAATGTCTTCCACTAGGCCCAACTACCAGTCTGGTCTCAGGCTCAAGGAGCCTTTCTTAGCTAAGATCCAAACTTAAGGGTCAATATTGCCCTCATCCTTTACAAAACATTTGCTTCACAGTGCCTTCTCTGCCTGCATTTTCCCACTTGTCTAATTTTTTTTTGTTTTTGCTAGTCTTGGGACTTGACCTCAGAGTGTGAACATTGTTCTTGGGCTTTCTTTAGGCTTTAGCTGTCCCACCGAGCCACAGTACCACTTGCAGGGTTTTCTATGTATGTGGTAATGAGGAATCAAACCTGAGGCTTACTGCTTGGTAGCCAAGGACTCTCCCAATAGGTCAAACACACAGGGCATCTTGCACATATTTTTGACGTCAATCTACTAGGATATTATTAGGTTCCTGTATCCTAATCAATTTTTTCCTGATGATTAGCTTTGCTGTCATGTGTAAAAAATGCAAGAGGGAAAAACACAGAAGAATTAGTGAAATTAAAAAAAAAAGCATTAGACACAGTTAAGTGTTCATTCTTTGTAGGAGAAAGGATATTTGGATATGATGATGATGATGATGACTTTATAATTACTATGTCAGGGTTGAGAGTTTGGCATAGTGGTAGAGTGCTTGCCTAGCATCCATGAAGATCTGGGTTTGATTGCTCAGTACCACATAGATAGAAAATCTAGATGTGGCACTGTGGCTCAAGTGGCAGAGGGCTAGACTTGAGAAAACCCGAGGACAGTGCTCAGGCCCTGAATTCAAGCCCCAAGACGGGCAGAAAGATAAAAGAAAATAAAAATGCTTTTTACGAGCTAATTCACTCACAGCATTTGCTTCTGAAATCTTCGCTTCTGCATCTTGTGAAATAGCCCTTTCCCTCAACGTAGACAAGAAAAACAGATCCATCCCATGGTCCACTGTGAGGCCACTGGTTGGACTAAGAGCTAGTCGTGCAGCAACACATAAGTTTTATTCTAATACTTTCCAAACTTTGTACTCAAATATGCTACCTACTTACCAACTTATGTCAGTTATCCTTATGCTATAACTTTTCTTCATTACTACAATATTCTTACACTCCTACGTTAATCCTCTTGTACCTCCCCTGACCTCTCTCATTCTTTTTTTCTATCTCTGGACCTCTGCTCGTCTTTCAACCCTTATACTGCACGGATCTACACTTGATGGCTCTTGAGCAATATTGTATATGTAGGTGGTTAATTATTCTCTAGGCTCAGAGGGACTTAAAGACAATAGAGATTGGATTGAGAGGCTTATTGTTTTGGGTATAAATCGCTTATCAGTGGTTGTATTAGGCTGGTCTGTAAGTGCACAAAAAGAAAGAGTGATAATACCAATCAAAACTTGTGAACATCTAGTGTCTGCCAGCGACAGAGGTCTAGGTTGGTTATATCTGAAAAACTATAATCGTATTTAGTAGTAATCTTGCTCCCATTTTCAAATGGGCAGAACAAGAAACTCAAGAAAAATGTCAAATCAAGAAACAACATCCCCCACCCAATGTAAACAGACAATGGAAGAGTCACTGGCAAACCTAAAGGAGAGTCTTCCAATTACTACACAAATGCAATTGATAAACATCATTAATGAAAAATGTGAAAATATAAAGAAAGAGATAATGGAGGAAGCCATACCTGAACAAGAGGAAAGCAAAAACAAGGTGATAAGTGAAAAAGAAGAAGCCATAAAGGAGGCCATAATAAAGGTTTTTCAAAGAAAGATGGATGAATTCAAAGAATCCACAAATAAAAACGTGACCAAACTCCAGCAAATGTCCAAAGAAAATAAAGCTACTGAGCTAACCACTCAAAAGGAAATCAAGGAGATAAAGAAATCCATACATGATCTAAAACAAGGGATGCAAGGCATCAAAAGTGAGCAATTAGAAGCAAGGGAGATGAAAAATAAAGTAGATAGCTTTGATAGCAGGTTAGACATTGCAGAGGAGAGAATTTCCGTGGCTGAAGATAATTTAGGTATTATAAAGAACAGAAAATGAGTCAATCCAAATCTAGGAAATATGAGAGAGCGCTTCAGGAGGTCCAAGATACAATTAGGAAGCCTAATTTAAGGCTAGTTGGTATTGAGGAGGGCGTGGAGAAAGAGGTCAATGGTATTGGAAATATACTTCAGGGAATCATCTCAGAGAATTTCCCAAATATCCAGAAGGGCAGGCCCATCCAGATACGAGAAGCTTTTAGAACCCCAAACAGACCTGACCAGAAAAGAACATCCCACCGCCACATTGTGATCCGAACTGGATCAATAGAAACGAAAGGAAAGATCCTAAAGGCAGCCAGGGAAAAGGGATCAGTAACCTACAAAGACAAACCAATCAGAATAACCCCAGATTTCTCAGCAGAGACCATGCAAGCACGAAGTGACTGGAAGCATATATGACATGCCCTTATATCAAATAACTACCAACCAAGAATACTGTAGCCAGCTAAGCTCTCATTCATAACTGCGGGAAAAATAAAAACATTCCATTCCAGGGAAAAGCTGCAACAATATGTCGAAACAAAACCAACACTACAGAGAATTCTCAAAGATGCTCTATACATAGAAAACCAAAATAAATGCAATATAGGGAAAGAAATGGCACCTAAACAGCATACCATCTAAGGACCACAAGAACTGTCAAGACACAGGCCCTACTAAAAGCTTTTAAAAATGGTAGGAACTAATAAATATCTCTCAATCCTAACTCTCAATATCAATGGACTTAACTCTCCAATTAAACGGCATAGGTTGTCTAGTTGGATCAAAAAGCAAGAGCCATCGTTCTGCTGACTTCGAGAGACACATCTTACCCAAAAACAATCATCTTTTGAAAGTGAGAGGTTGGAATAAACTCTATCAAGCTAACTGCCCCCATAAACAGGCTAGAGTTGCCATCCTCATATCAGATACAATAGACTTCAAACTAAAATTAGTAAGAAAAGACAAAGAAGGTTACTACATACTACTAAAGGGATCTTTCCTCCCGGAAGACATAACAATCCTAAATGTTTACACACCCAATCCCGGAGCTCCAAACTTCATCAAGCAAACTTTACTTACACTGAAACCATACATATATCGAAACACATGATTGTTGGTGAGTTTAACACACCACTCTCACCTATGGACAGATCAACAAGGCAAAAACTCAACAGAGAAACCTTAGAACTGAACAACTATATAGACCAACTAGATCTAACAGACATCTGCAGAATATCCCACCCAGTAACACCACAATATACGTTTTTCTCAGCAGCACATGGAACATTTTCCAAAATAGAGCACATCTTAGGCCATAAATCAAACCTGGACAGATTCAGAAACACTGAAATTATTCCATGCACACTCTCAGACCATAAAGGCATCAAATTGGAGCTGAACACACATCTCCACCAAAGAAAACCCTGTAACTCATGGAGACTGAACCACACATTGTTGAATCAAAAACAATGGGTAATCGAAGAGATCAGAACAGATATCCAACTGTTTATGAAATTTAACAATAAGGAGCACACAAATATCAACTCCTTAGGGACACAACAAAGGCAGTACTCAGAGGAAAATTTATAGCGTGGAGTGCCTACAACAGCAAGTTGGAAAAATGGCAAACCAACTAGTTAATGTCTCACCTTAGCCTCCTGGAAAAAGAGCAACAAACCAACCCTAAACCCATTAGGAGAAAGCAAATTATTAAAATCCAAGCAGAATTAAATGATTTGGAATAAAAAAAACTATAGAAAGAATCGAAAAATCAAGGAGTTGGTTCTTGAAAGAATTAACAAAATTGACAAGCCCTTAGCAAATCTTACCAAAAAAAGAAGAGAGCATATCGAAATAAACAAAATCGCAGATGAAAATGGTAATCTCACGACAGAAATTACCAAGATCCAGAATATCATGAGGGAATACTTCTCAAACCTTTATGCCAACAAATTTGAGAATCTAGAAGAAATGGATGAATTCCTAGACAATATTAACATACACACACTGAACCAAGAAGAGCTAACCCAACTCAACAGTCCTATTTCAAGCTCTGAAATAGAAATGGAAATTAGACAACTTCCACTTAAAAAGAGCCCAGGGCCAGATGGATTCACAGCTGAATTCTATAAGGTCTTCAAAGCAGAGCTCACACCAATACTCCTCAAGCTCTTCAACGAAATTGAAAATGAAGGTTCTTTACTAAACTGATTCTGTGAAGCCAGCATATCCCTCATCCCCAAACCAGACAGAGATTCATCAAAGAAAGAGATCTATAGACCCATTTCTTTGATGAACATCGATGCAAAACTTCTCAACAAAATACTGGCCAACCGTCTACAACAACTCATCAAAAAAATATACACTATGATAAAACTGGATTCATCACAGGGAGGCAAAGCTGGTTCAACATACACAAATCAATTAATATAATTCAACACATGAACAGGAGCAGGGATAAAATCACATGATTGTCTCAATAGATGCGGAAAAGGCATTTGACAAGATCCAAAACCCCTTTATGTTAAAAGATGTGGAGAAACTAGAAATCCATGGAACATTTCTCAATGTAACAAAGGCTGTGTATGAGAAACCCACTGCTAGTATTATACTTAATGGTGAAAATCTAAAGCCATTCCCTCTAAAATCAGGAACGAGACAAGGATGCCCACTCTCTCCACTCCTTTTTAACATAGTACTAGAATTCCTAGGCAGTGCAATATGGCAAGAAGCAAGCATAAAGGGGATCCAAGTAGGGAAAGAGGAAATAAAACTATCCCTCTTTGCAGATGACATGATTCTGTATTTAAAGAATCCTATAGACTCTACTCCCAAGCTCCTTGAGCTGATTCAAAGCTTTGGAAGGGTAGCAGGCCATAAAATCAACCCTCACAAATCAACTGCCTTACTTTACGCCAACACTGAGAGGAACGAGGCAATAATCAGGAAAGAAAATCCTTTCACAATAGCCTCAAAGAAAATAAAGTACCTAGCAATTAGCTTAACTAAGAATGTAAAGGACCGTTTAGATGAAAGCTTTAAAACCCTAAAAAAGGAAATTAAAGCAGAACTAAGGAAATGGAAAAACCTCCCATGCTCCTGGATTGGAAGAATCAACATTGTGAAAATGACAATCTTGCCAAGGGCTATCTACAAATTCAATGTAATACCCATCAACATCCCAATGTCATTCTTTAAAGACATAGAAGAGGCAATTCAAAATTTCATATGGAATAATAAAAGACCCCGTATAGCAAAAACACTTCTTAGCAGAAAGAACAGCGCTGGAGGAATTTCAATTCCAAACTTAAGGCTCTATTACAGAGCTATAATTCTCAAAACAGCTTGGTACTGGCACAAGAACAGGCCTGAAGTCCAATGGAGTAGAACTGCGGACCCAGATATTAAACCACAGACCTATGGCCACCTAATCTTTGACCAGGGAGCCAAAAAAATAGAATGGAAGAAAGATAGCCTCTTCAACAAGTTGTGCTGGCAGAACTGGTTAAACACCTGCAGAAAACTAAAGTTGGATCCTTCTTTGTCACCTTGCACTAGAATTAACTCCAAATGGATCAAAGATGTGGAGGTAAAAGCTGACACACTGAAAAGTTTACAGGAAGGAATAGGAGATACACTAGGCCTCCTTGGTACAGGTCGAAACTTTCTTAATAAGGACCAAGAATCACAACAAATCAGAGAAAGGCTGGATAAGTGGGACTGCATTAAACTGCAGAGCTTTTGTATGGCAATGGATATAGCTAGTAAACTAATCAGGAAGCCTACAGAGTGGGAGAAGATCTTCACCACCCAAACAACGGAACAAGGCCTCATATCTAAAATATATCAACAACTCAAAAAATTGAATCACTCCAAAACTAACCTCCAAAGTAACACCCATCCCATTACAAAATGGGCCAAAGACTTAAAGAGAGTCTTCTCTGAAGAAGAAACAAAAATGGCCTATAGACACATGAAGAAATGCTCAACATCTCTGGTCATAAAAGAAAGGCAAATCAAAACAAGTCTAAGATTCCACCGAACTCCAGTTAGAATGGCCAGGATCAGGAAAACGAATGACAACAGATGCTGGAGGGGATGTGGTCAGGAGGGATCACTACTACACTGTTGGTGGGAGTGCAAACTCGTTCAACCACTATGGAAAGCAGTGCGGCAGTGCCTCAAAACGCTAAACATACAACTCCCCTATGACCCAGCAATTCCAGTACTTGGCATTTACCCAACAATCCAGAAACAAGGGCATACTAAACCCACTAGCACAACAATGTTAACTGCAGCACTATTCACCATAGCAAAGATATGGAACCAACCCAGATGTCCCTCAGTTGATGAGTGGATCAACAAGTTGTGGTATTTGTACACAATGGAATTCTATGCTGCTATTAGAAAGAATGACATCGCCCCATTTGTTAGGAAATGGAAAGACTTAGAACAAATCATATTAAGTGAAGTAAGCCAGACTCAAAGGAACTTAGGCTCAGTGGTTTCCCTCATTCGTCATAATCATTAGAACCTTGGGCTCTACTAGCAGAGATTGGCAATAGAGCAAAAGGCCATATATAAGGCCATATAATGTGAAGCTAATTGAAAGGACCTCCAGGATATTGACACAAAAGCCATATAATGAATGATTGTTGACCTTAATGTACTATGTTGTCTCTCATCTCGCTTGCTGTCCCTTGGTTATCCCATTTTGGTATAGTATCTCACTTTGTTATCTGATATATTGAATTTATTTGTATTTGGATATTTGAAATTTGATAGGGAAGGGGGGAAAACCAAGACGGGTGGGGGGTGTGGGGTTGGAGGGAAATGGGTACCAAGACATGTGAAAGGGTATCAATGTATGTGAATTAATGCACCTTCTATCTGGCAAATATCATCTAACCCTTTTACTAATTACAATAAAAAAATGAAAAAAAAGAAAGTTGTAGTGTGTGGGGAGGATGATGGGGTCAAATACATTACTTCTTAGAAATTTACCTCATCTGGTTGCCCTGGATTTTCCTGGCCTTCTTCTTAGAGAAAGTTCTGTTATACTGGATTTGTGGCTTGGCAATGATCTAGCATGTACATCTTCGAGTAAGACATCCACAACTTCCATGCCTGAGACTCGAGTTTCCTGACCTTTGGCAACAGCACAGCAACATCTTTCTTCCTCCTGAGCCACAGGCCAAGTGAGCTGGCTTGAGCTGGTTGTTAGTTACAGTGGCTTGGTTACCAGGGTTCCATATTCTGTTCCATTGTGAGGGAGGCAGGGTCACCTTTCAGGGCCCAATGACCAAAGATCCTTGCTCACAAAAGACCTCACCAAAGACATACTGGAGGCTGAATCTCTCCTCCAGTCTCACAATATGCATGTGGATGTAGTATACAGCACACCTTATTTGTCCAATCCCAATGTCTTCCACTAGGCCCAACTACCAGTCTGGTCTCAGGCTCAAGGAGCCTTTCTTAGGTAAGATCCAAACTTAAGGGTCAATATTGCCCTCATCCTTTACAAAACATTTGCTTCACAGTGCCTTCTCTGCCTGCATTTTGCCCCTTGTCGAATTTTTTTTTGTTTTTGCTAGTCTTGGGACTTGACCTCAGAGTGTGAACATTGTTCTTGGGCTTTCTTTAGGCTTTAGCTGTCCCACCGAGCCACAGCACCACTTGCAGCGTTTTCTATGTATGTGGTAATGAGGAATCAAACCTGAGGCTTACTGCTTGGTAGCCAAGGACTCTCCCACTAGGTCAAACACACAGGGCATCTTGCACATATTTTTGACGTCAATCTACTAGGATATTATTAGGTTTCTGTATCCTAATCAATTTTTTCCTGATGATTAGCTTTGCTGTCATGTGTAAAAAATGCAAGAGGGAAAAACACAGAAGAATTAGTGAAATTAAAAAAAAGCATTAGACACAGTTAAGTGTTCATTCTTTGTAGGAGAAAGGATATTTGGATATGATGATGATGATGATGACTTTATAATTACTATGTCAGGGTTGAGAGTTTGGCATAGTGGTAGAGTGCTTGCCTAGCATCCATGAAGATCTGGGTTTGATTGCTCAGTACCACATAGATAGAAAATCTAGATGTGGCACTGTGGCTCAAGTGGCAGAGGGCTAGACTTGAGAAAACCCGAGGACAGTGCTCAGGCCCTGAATTCAAGCCCCAAGACTGGCAGAAAGATAAAAGAAAATAAAAATGCTTTTTACGAGCTAATTCACTTACAGCATTTGCTTCTGAAATCTTCGCTTCTGCATCTTGTGAAATAGCCCTTTCCCTCAACGTAGACAAGAAAAACAGATCCATCCCATGGTCCACTGTGAGGCCACTGGTTGGGCTAAGAGCTAGTCGTGCAGCAACACATAAGTTTTATTCTAATACTTTCCAAACTTTGTACTCAAATATGCTACCTACTTACCAACTTATGTCAGTTATCCTTATGCTATAACTTTTCTTCATTACTACAATATTCTTACACTCCTACGTTAATCCTCTTGTACCTCCCCTGACCTCTCTCATTCTTTTTTTTCTATCTCTGGACCTCTGCTCGTCTTTCAACCCTTATACTGCACGGATCTACACTTGATGGCTGTTGAGCAATACTGTATATGTAGGTGGTTAATTATTCTCTAGGCTCAGAGGGACTTAAAGACAATAGAGATTGGATTGAGAGGCTTATTGTTTTGGGTATAAATCGCTTATCAGTGGTTGTATTAGGCTGGTCTGTAAGTGCACAAAAAGAAAGAGTGATAATACCAATCAAAACTTGTGAACATCTAGTGTCTGCCAGCTACAGAGGTCTAGGTTGGTTATATCTGAAAAACTATAATCGTATTTAGTAGTAATCTTGCTCCCATTTTCAAATGGGCAGAACAAGAAACTCAAGAAAAATGTCAAATCAAGAAACAACATCCCCCACCCAATGTAAACAGACAATGGAACAGTCACTGGCAAACCTAGAGGAGAGTCTTCCAATTGCTACACAAATGCAATTGATAAACATCATTAATGAAAAATGTGAAAATATAAAGAAAGAGATAATGGAGGAAGCCATACCTGAACAAGAGGAAAGCAAAAACAAGGTGATAAGTGAAAAAGAAGAAGCCATAAAGGAGGCCATAATAAAGGTTTTTCAAAGAAAGATGGTTAGCTACTGAGCTAACCACTCAAAAGGAAATCAAGGAGATAAAGAAATCCATACATGATCTAAAACAAGGGATGCAAGGCATCAAAAGTGAGCAATTAGAAGCAAGGGAGATGAAAAATAAAGTAGATAGCTTTGATAGCAGGTTAGACATTGCAGAGGAGAGAATTTCCGTGGCTGAAGATAATTTAGGTATTATAAAGAACAGAAAATGAGTCAATCCAAATCTAGGAAATATGAGAGAGCGCTTCAGGAGGTCCAAGATACAATTAGGAAGCCTAATTTAAGGCTAGTTGGTATTGAGGAGGGCATGGAGAAAGAGGTCAATGGTATTGGAAATATACTTCAGGGAATCATCTCAGAGAATTTCCCAAATATCTAGAAGGGCAGGCCCATCCAGATACGAGAAGCTTTTAGAACCCCAAACAGACCTGACCAGAAAAGAACATCCCACCACCACATTGTGATCCGAACTGGATCAATAGAAACGAAAGGAAAGATCCTAAAGGCAGCCAGGGAAAAGGGATCAGTAACCTACAAAGGCAAACCAATCAGAATAACCCCAGATTTCTCAGCAGAGACCATGCAAGCACGAAGTGACTGGAAGTATATATGTCACGCCCTTATATCAAATAACTACCAACCAAGAATACTGTAGCCAGCTAAGCTCTCATTCATAACTGAGGGAAAAATAAAAACATTCCATTCCAGGGAAAAGCTGCAACAATATGTCGAAACAAAACCAACACTACAGAGAATTCTCAAAGATGCTCTATACATAGAAAACCAAAATAAATGCAATATAGGGAAAGAAATGGCACCTAAACAGCATACCATCTAAGGACCACAAGAACTGTCAAGACACAGGCCCTACTAAAAGCTTTTAAAAATGGTAGGAACTAATAAATATCTCTCAATCCTAACTCTCAATATCAATGGACTTCACTCTCCAATGAAACGGCATAGGTTGTCTAGTTGGATCAAAAAGCAAGAGCCATCGTTCTGCTGACTTCGAGAGACACATCTTACCCAAAAACAATCATCTTTTGAAAGTGAGAGGTTGGAATAAACTCTATCAAGCTAACTGCCCCCATAAACAGGCTATAGTTGCCATCCTCATATCAGATACAATAGATTTCAAACTAAAATTAGTAAGAAAAGACAAAGAAGGTTACTACATACTACTAAAGGGATCTTTCCTCCCGGAAGACATAACAATCCTAAATATTTACACACCCAATCCCGGAGCTCCAAACTTCATCAAGCAAACTTTACTTACACTGAAACCATACATAGATCGAAACACAGTGATTGTTGGTGAGTTTAACACACCACTCTCACCTATGGACAGATCAACAAGGCAAAAACTCAACAGAGAAACCTTAGAACTGAACAACTATATAGACCAAGTAGATCTAACAGACATCTGCAGAATATTCCACCCAGTAACACCACAATATACGTTTTCCTCAGCATCACATGGAACATTTTCTAAAATAGACCACATCTTAGGCCATAAAACAAACCTGGACAGATTCAGAAACACTGAAATTATTCCATGCACACTCTCAGACCATAAAGGCATCAAATTGGGTCGAAAACTCTGTAATTAATGGAGACTGAACAACACATTGTTGAATCAAAAACAATGTGTAATCGAAGAAATCAGAACAGATATCCAACTGTTTATGAAATTGAACAATAAGGAGCACACAAATATCAACTCCTTAGGGACACAACAAAGCCAGTACTCAGAGGAAAATTTATAGCGTGGAGTGCCTACAACAGCAAGTTGGAAAAATGGCAAACCAACAAGTGAATGTCTCACCTTAACCTCCTGGAAAAAGAGCAACAAACCAACCCTAAACCCATTAGGAGAAAGCAAATTATTAAAATCAAAGCAAAATTAAATGATTTGGAATAAAAAAAACTATAGAAAGAATCAACAAAACAAGGAGTTGGTTCTTGAAAGAATTAACAAAATTGAAAAGCCCTTAGCAAATCTTACCAAAAAAAGAAGAGAGCATATCGAAATAAACAAAATCGCAGATGAAAATGGTAATATCACGACAGAAATTACCAAGATCCAGAATATCATGAGGGAATACTTCTCAAACCTTTACACCAACAAATTTGAGAATCTAGAAGAAATGGATGAATTCCTAGACAATATTGACATACACACACTGAACCAAGAAGAGCTAACCCAACTCAACAGGCCTATTTCAAGCTCTGAAATAGAAATGGAAATTAGACAACTTCCACTTAAAAAGAGCCCAGGGCCAGATGGATTCACAGCTGAATTCTATAAGGTCTTCAAAGCAGACCTCACACCAATACTCCTCAAGCTCTTCAACGAAATCGAAAATGAAGGTTCTTTACTAAACTGATTCTGTGAAGCCAGCATATCCCTCATCCCCAAACCAGACAGAGATTCATCAAAGAAAGCGATCTATAGACCCATTTCTTTGATTAACCTCGATGCAAAACTTCTCAACAAAATACTGGCCAACCGTCTACAACAAGTCATCAAAAAAAATATACACTATGATCAAACTGGATTCATCACAGGGAGGCAAAGCTGGTTCAACATACACAAATCAATTAATATAATTCAACACATCAACAGGAGCAGGGATACAATCACATGATTGTCTCAATAGATGCGGAAAAGGCATTTGACAAGATCCAAAACCCCTTTATGTTAAAAGATGTGGAGAAACTAGGAATCCATGGAACATTTCTCAATGTAATAAAGGCTGTGTATGAGAAACCCACTGCTAGTATTATACTTAATGGTGAAGATCTAAAGCCATTCCCTCTAAAATCAGGAACAAGACAAGGATGCCCACTCTCTCCACTCCTTTTTAACATAGTACTAGAATTCCTAGGCAGTGCAATAAGGCAAGAAGCAAGCATAAAGGGGATCCAAGTAGGGAAAGAGGAAATAAAACTATCCCTCTTTGCAGATGACATGATTCTGTATTTAAAGAATCCTATAGACTCTACTCCCAAGCTCCTTGAGCTGATTCAAAGCTTTGGAAGGGTAGCAGGCCATAAAATCAACCCTCACAAATCAACTGCCTTACTTTACGCCAACACTGAGAGGAACGAGGCAATAATCAGGAAAGAAAATCCTTTCACAATAGCCTCAAAGAAAATAAAGTACCTAGCAATTAGCTTAACTAAGAATGTAAAGGACCGTTTAGATGAAAACTTTAAAACCCTAAAAAAGGAAATTAAAGCAGAACTAAGGAAATGGAAAAACCTCCCATGCTCCTGGATTGGAAGAATCAACATTGTGAAAATGACAATCTTGCCAAGGGCTATCTACAAATTCAATGTAATACCCATCAACATCCCAATGTCATTCTTTAAAGAAATAGAAGAGGCAATTCAAAATTTCATATGGAATAATAAAAGACCCCGTATAGCAAAAACACTTCTTAGCAGAAAGAACAGCGCTGGAGGAATTTCAATTCCAAACTTAAGGCTCTATTACAGAGCTATAATTCTCCAAACAGCTTGGTACTGGCACAAGAACAGGCCTGAAGTCCAATGGAGTAGAACTGCGGACCCAGATATTAAACCACAGACCTATGGCCACCTAATCTTTGACCAGGGAGCCAAAAAAATAGAATGGCAGAAAGATAGCCTCTTCAACAAGTTGTGCTGGCAGAACTGGTTAAAGACCTGCAGAAAACTAAAGTTGGATCCTTCTTTGTCCCCTTGCACTAGAATTAACTCCAAATGGATCAAAGACGTGGAGGTAAAAGCTGACACACTGAAAAGTTTACAGAAAGGAATAGGAGATACACTAGGCCTCCTTGGCACAGGTCGAAACTTTCTTAGTAAGGACCAAGAATCACAACAAATCAGAGAAAGGCTGGATAAGTGGGACTGCATTAAACTGCAGAGCTTTTGTATGGCAACGGATATAGCTAGTAAACTAATCAGGAAGCATACAGAGTGGGAGAAGATCTTCACCACCCAAACCACGGAACAAGGCCTCATATCTAAAATATATCAACAACTCAAAAAATTGAATCACTCCAAAACTAACCTCCAAAGTAACACCCATCCCATTACAAAATGGGCCAAAGACTTAAAGAGAGTCTTCTCTGAAGAAGAAACAAAAATGGCCTATAGACACATGAAGAAATGCTCAACATCTCTGGTCATAAAAGAAATGCAAATCAAAACAAGTCTAAGATTCCACCTAACTCCAGTTAGAATGGCCAGGATCAGGAAAACGAATGACAACAGATGCTGGAGGGGATGTGGTCAGGAGGGATCACTACTACACTGTTGGGGGGAGTGCAAACTCGTTCAACCACTATGGAAAGCAGTGCGGCAGTGCCTCAAAAGGCAAAAAATAGAACTCCCTTATGACCCAGCAATTCCAGTACTTGGCATTTACCCAACAATCCAGAAACAAGGGCATACTAAACCCACTAGCACAACAATGTTCATTGCAGCACTATTCACCATAGCAAAGATATGGAACCAACCCAGATGTCCCTCAGTTGATGAGTGCATCAACAAGTTGTGGTATTTGTACACAATGGAATTCTATGCTGCTGTCAGAAAGAATGACATCGCCCCATTTGTTAGGAAATGGAAAGACTTAGAACAAATCATATTAAGTAAAGTAAGCCAGACTCAAAGGAACTTAGGCTCAGTGGTTTCCCTCATTCGTCATAATCGGTAGAAACCTTGGGCTCTACTAGCAGAGATTGGCAATAGAGCAAAAGGCCATATATAAGGCCATATAATGTGAAGCTAATTGAAAGGACCTCCAGGATATTGACACAAAAGCCATATAATGAATGATTGTTGTCCTTAATGTACTATGTTGTCTCTCATCTCGCTTGCTGTCCCTTGGTTATCCCATATTGGTATAGTATCTCACTTTGTTATCTGATATATTGAATTTATTTGTATTTGGATATTTGAAATTTGATATGGAATGGGGGAAAATGAAGACGGGTGGGGGGTGTAGGGTTGGAGGGAAATGGGTACCAAGACATGTGAAAGGGTATCAATGTATGTGAATTAATGCACCTTCTATCTGGCAAATATCATCTAAGCCTTTTACTATTTACAATAAAAAATGAAAAAAAAAGAAAGTTCTAGTGTGTGGGGAGGATGATGGGGTCAAATACATTTCTTCTTAGAAATTTACCTCATCTGGTTGCCCTGGATTTTCCTGGCCTTCTTCTTAGAGAAAGTTCTTTTATACTGGATTTGTGGCTTGGCAATGATCTAGCATGTACATCTTCGAGTAAGACATCCACAACTTCCATGCCTGAGACTCGAGTTTCCTGACCTTTGGCAACAGCACAGCAACATCTTTCTTCCTCCTGAGCCACAGGCCAAGTGAGCTGGCTTGAGCTGGTTGTTAGTTACAGTGGCTTGGTGACCAGGGTTCCATATTCTGTTCCATTGTGAGGGAGGCAGGGTCACCTTTCAGGGGCCAATGACCAAAGATCCTTGCTCACAATAGACTTCACCAAAGACATACTGGAGGCTGAATCCTCATATCAGATACAATAGACTGCAAACTAAAATTAGTAAGAAAAGACAAAGAAGGTTACTACATACTACTAAAGGGATCTTTCCTCCAGGAAGACATAACGATCCTAAATATTTACACACCCTTTTGAAGATTCTCAAAAGATTGAAGATTCTGCCAGTGTAAGTTAGATTCCGGCATTGATATTAAATAATGCAATGAGTAGGGATATATATTTGAAATATCACTGTTGACAAAATCTAACACACATTTGCTTAGTATTTGCTTTTGGTTTCCCAAGAAGTACAGTACAAGCTAACACTTGTGGCATTTATCGACTGGGATTAATGATTCAGAATATGTGACTCATTTGAACAAGAGTCAGTGAAAGATACAGAAGCAGGATACCCATATTGTGATAATTTGTATCTTTTGCATATTTTGTGTTTGTTGTTAATTCCATTTGTAGTGTACATTTCTAGGTAAAAACTTTTTTCCAAACAATTTGTTATTTCAACCGTAAAAAAAGACATTTATATGCCTGATAAAATTCACAGAATCCAATTTTTTCCATCCTATTTTTTGTTTTTTGGGTTTTTTTTGGTGGGTCATAGATCTTGAACTCAGCCTGGGCACTATCCCTGAGCTCTTCAGCTCCAGGCTACCACCTTACCCTGGAGCCAAGCCCCACTTCCCATTTTCTAAAGGTAAATTGGAGATAAGTGTCTCAGGTCTTTTTGTGCCAGGATGGCTTTAAACCTTGATCCTCAGATCTCAGCCTCCTGAGTATCTAGGATTATAGAATTGAGCCATCACCCCATCATGCTCAGCTTTCTGGGTTTTTTTTTAAACTCGGTTTAAGCACTGTCCTTCAGCTTTCCTCAAGCCTAGTGATCTTCTCCATGAGCCACAGCACTACTTCTGGTTTTTTCTGTGTATGTGGTACTGCGGAATTGAACCTTCATCTTCATACAAGCACTCTACAACTATGCCAAACTCCCAGCCCCTCCACATTAGTTTTTATGATAGATCTTTCCATGCATCCAGGATGGCTAGAAATCCTTCTTGAGTTTCCCAAGATCAGAGAGTATAGGTGTGTCCCATCCTGTGTGGCTACATAACCATTGTTTAGGGTACAGTTCTCTCTTCATTCTACCCATCTAGAGCAATTTTCATCTTCCATGTATAATCATTAAACATTCAGCTCCTGTTCCTCTCTACTCCATTCTCTGGAACCATCGTGCTTTTTGGCTCCAAGGGTTTGTTGATCCTTGGAAGCTCTGGAAGGGAAAACATACCCTAGCTCTTCCTTTATGACTGCTGTATTTTTAGTTTACTGTAATCAAGATTCATCTGTAAAATATAGTAAAATGTTCTTCCTTTTCAATGCATTGTTTTGCATATTTCTATCTTTGGATTATTATTAATAGTTGTGAATGGATTCTCCACATATTTGTTCTAGTCTCTGCTTTCTCTTCCATTAGGTACAAATCTAGAAATAGAAGTGTTGGACCATATTTCTATGTAATTCTATATTTAGTACTTTTTTTAGCACTCTCCACGCAATTTTTGATTGTTTTATATTCCTTGCAGAACTATTCCAAAGTTCTACTTCTTCTCACTACCTTCCCAGTAATAGTTAGACTTTGAAAGTTGTTTTTTTGTATGCGTGTGTGTGTGTGTGTGTGTGTTTGTGTGTGTGTGTATGTGGATCTTTTTGTTTAAAACTATATTTATATTAATATACTTAAAGTAATGATTTCATTGTAATTTTAATTTTTCTCATGACTGTTAATATTGAACTTCTTTCTACATTTTGAACTACAATTTCTATATATTCTTTTTAGAAAATCCTCTCCAATCTCCAATTTTTTTCCCTTTTTTTGTGGGGTAGTGGGGAAAGTCATGGGGCTTGGACCTTGGGCCGTGAGCTCTTTAGTTTAAGGCTATTGTCCTACCCTGAGTATTGCCCCTCAGTTGTTCTGCTCACAGCTCACTACCCCTCTTCCCATTATATGCAGAACAAAGGTCATCCTCAGTCTTTTTGAAAAAGTGAAACATACAGTAAATTTGTAGTATAAAACAGCAAGAAATAAATTTCTTGCCAGGTGCAGTGAATTCTACCTGTAATCCTAGCTACTCAGATATCAGGCTGATATCTAAAGATTTGGTTCAAAGCCAGCCTGGGCATTAGAAAGTCTATGAGACTCTCATCGACAGTTAACCACTAGAATATGGGAAATGGCACTGTGGCTTTATAGGTAGGGTGGTAGCCTTGAGTTGAAGAGCTCAGGAACAGTGCCCAGGCCCAGAGTTCAAGCCTTACAAATCCCCCAGCCAAAAAAAAAAAGAAAAAATAGTTTCTTCCCCAAGTGATTATTATGCCAGACATAGAACATTAACATTCTGGGTGTACTTCACAGTATTATTACTTGATACCCTAAGATTTTGCAATATTCTCTCAGTATCAGCATATGTCATCATATAATGTAGTTCCTTTTCAATGGAATAATTCCATTTATAACCTAAATCTACTCCCCCGACTTATTTCTGTCGGTACCACAATTGCTCTACCATGATATGCCACAAGCCATTAAACATTTTATGGTCGGTAATTGGAAAGGAGTCTCATGGAATTTTGTGCCAGGCTGGCTTTGAAACCATGGTCCTCAGATCTCAGTCTCCTGAGTAGCTAGGATGACAGGCGTGAGCCACCAACACGTAGCTTGCCTTTTTATTTTTTTGTGGGTCTTGGGACTTGAAGTCTGGGCCTAGGCACCATCCCTAAGCTTTTCAGGTCAATATTTCATGTAAGTCTAAAGATTTAAGTGAAGGAATACAATTCCAACAAAAAAAGAATAAAATTCCAGACATGGTGTGTTTATAACTCAGTGCTAATTACTTGATGAAAATGTGCCATTCCAGAAGCTGGTGTCATTTGATGATGTAGCTGTGGATTTCAGCTGGGAGGAGTGGCAGCATCTGGACAATGCTCAGAGGACCCTGTACAGAGATGTAATGCTGGAGACCTACAGCAACCTGGTGTCCTTAGGTGAGCAAAAGTCAAACTCACTTGCAAGGCCAAGTGCCTTGTTATTTTGCAGATACGTGAATGTTTATCAAACTTTCAATAATATTTAAATGAAAGATTCCAGGCCCTGAGAAGTATCATTACTTTCTAAAGAAAACCTAAAGTAATTTTGTACTCATTCTTCAGGATACCTTCAGGATACTTTGACAACAGTTCTAAATTATGTTTCCTCTAATGGAGACGACATTCCAAACTTACACAGTAATTGTAAGTGGATAAACCATCCAGAATAGAATATATATCATTATTGGAAATAGGATCTACAAATCACTAAACAGTGAGTTTATAAGGGAAACCTGGCACTAGGTGCAATGTTTCATGCCTGTAATCTTAAAATATTCAGGAGGAAGAAATCTAAGAATTCTAATTTGAAGCCAGCAATGGCATAAAAATTGCCATGAAACTCTATAACTCCAAGTAACCCCTCAAAAATGTTAGTGGAGTGTCAAGGGTTTGACTTTGTGGTTGAGTGCTTGCCTAGCATGCATGAAGACCTATGCATGTATGTGGAGCTGGGACTCAAACTGGTATTTTTCTAGCCTTGAGCAAGACAGCTAAGTTTATGCCATACAAAATGAATCCAGAGCTGGGGAAAAGTCAACCATGGAGCCAGTGAGAAATGAGAGAAAAGATTTAATAGATAACTTGTGAGTAGGATGTCTGCGAACTTAAAGCAATGATGACACAGCATAAGCAATAATTCTCTACTGTTTCTAATTTACAGGGCCCTGTGTTCCCAAACCTGTATTAATTGACAAGCTAGAGCACTGTGCAGAACTCTGGATAGGAAATTCCTCTGACAAGAATATCACAGGTGAGTGAATGCATGTTCATATTGATGTTGGAGCCTGAGCCCCATTGGTAAGTTCATGTTGTGATGTACTGAGCAATAATATTCTTAGTTACCCTAAATCCTGTGTGGAACCTATGGAATTCTTTGTGAATGAATCAAGAATCATTTTCTTTTCCCAATCCTATGCTTGGTCTCAGGGCCTGAGCATGGTCCTTGGGTTTTCTCAAGGCTAGCTCTCTACTTCTGGAGTCATAGCACCACTTCTGGCTTTTTCTTTGTATGTAGTACCAAGGAAGTGAACCAGGTCTTTGTGCATGCTAGCCCAAACCCCCGGCACCAAGAATCATAGGGTGATATGATGAATTCTATGTGGCAGTAGAGTTAAAGTTAGATTTCTCTGTAGAAATCACTGTGAAACAAAATAAAATGAGAAAGCCATGAGCCCGTGGCTCATGCCTGTAATCCTAGCTACTTAGGAGGCTGAGATCTAAGGATCAAGGTTCAAAGACTGACCTATCACAAAAACACCTTAGACTCTTCTCTCCAATGAACCAATAGAAAATGAAAGTGGGGTTGAGTCTAAAGACATAGGGCAGTAGCCTTGAGCTGAAGAGCTCAGGAAGAACAGCCAGGTCTAGAATTCAAGTCCCATGACTGCAAAACAAGAAAGAAAGAAAGAAAGAAAGAAAGAAAGAAAGAAAGAAAGAAAGAAAGAAAGAAAGAAAGAAAGAAAGAAAGAAAGAGGGAAGAAAGAGGGAAGGAAGGAAAGGAAGAAAGAAAGAAAGAAAGAAAGAAAGAAAGAAAGAAAGAAATATCATTCTTTCATTTCTTTAAAACTAAGACTATAAATGATTGAGCAAACAAGGAATATGTCACGGCATTATTCTCTGATAAGGATAATATCTTTATGCTGGTAGGAAGAGACTGGTATTCAAAACCAGACGTTTCCACCAGAAATTGAGCCTAGTGGTAGAGTGCTTTCCTAGCATGCACAAAGACACAGGTTTTATTCCTTATTACAACATACATAGAAAAAGCCAGAAGTAATGACTTCATTGGTAGGGTTCTAGTCTTGAGAAAACCCAAGGACAGTGGTTAGGTCTTAAGTTTAAACCCAGGAATGGAAGGAAAAGAAAAACAACAAAGTTTCAATCAACATAAGAAAATTAACTAGACAATGAGCTGGGGATTTTCTGGTCTTCCATGGTTCTGAGGGACAGGAGTGTTAGAAAAGGAATTTTTATAAGACTTCAAATGGAAAGAAATAAATTTCAAAATTCCCACAAATACCTAAATTGAGACTTTAGTGAGAAGTTGTAACTGAAGGGATATAGGTGTAAGACCTTACTCTCAAGAATCGTTCTTGCTTGGATCAAAGGCAAACAGACATATAAACCAAACTTGTGGCCGCTGAATCTAGAAAAAATTCGTGTTCCTCACTTAATGGTTAATAAGCAAACAGCATTGAAACTGGGTAAGGTAATCCTATCTGGTACTCAGGACGTGAGACTCTTATCAGTAGTTAACTCTAGAAAACAGGAAGTGGGGCTGTAGCTCAAGGATAGGGGCTATAGTCTTCTGCTGAAGTGTTCAGGGACAGGGCCGAGGCCTATGAACTACAAAAAAAAAAAGAAAAGAAAAGAAAAGAAAGTTTTAAAAAGATGCAAAACAGCACAATATTTAGAGTATTTCTCAAAAATAAAAGAAAGGCAGCTATTCCTCAATGTATAAACAAAACAGTATTTGAAAAAAAACAGCTGCAGGTATGCTATAGATAGTACTCAGCTTAAAACTGTAGCAATACATAGATGGGTAATTTCAATAAATATTTCCTGTGATATAAAAAGAGAACTAAAACACAGAAAAACAATATTGGTCATTGTAAAATATCATTTTCTTAATAGGTTAGGGAGAAAAGCATATTTTTGTCACAAATCAATTTCCACTTTTATATTTTAAAATATCGAACACTTAGGATGGGAAAGTAAAGTCATTATCTTTACAGTAAGGAATATTTGTATCTCATGTATGTTTGTGTCTTTTTTTCTATGACTCATTTTAGATGTCCATGTTCATCAGAGAATATACTCAGGGGAAACACCTTATGAGTGTAACATATGTGGAAAGTCCTTCACACAGAAGCCAAACCTCAACATGCATAAGACAATTCAAACAGGAGAAAAACCTTATGAATGTAACCGATGTGGAATGTCTTTCAAATGGAAGTCTTCCCTCAAATTGCATCAGAGAACACACACAGGATAGAAACAAATGTGGTAAGACCTTCAGATGGAAGTCACATTACAGGAGGCATAACAGAATTCACACATATTAGAAACCCTAGGAATATAACCAAAGTTGAAAGTCTTTAGTGCAGTATTCACCCTTCAGGAAGCGTAAGAGTGTTCACACATATGAGAAGCCTTAGCAATGTAATAAATAGGAAAGACTTTTTAGTCTGTGGAAGAAAACTCAGCTTGTGTCACAGAACCAACACAAGATAAAACCCTTAATGAATGTAGCAAATGTTCAGTCTTTTCCCCAGAAGGCACAAGTCAAGATTTATCACTAAACACCCACAGGATAGAATCCTATGAATAAAATGAAAGGGAAAGTTTTTTGAAGAACTCATATTTGAGTTTGCATGATACCACACAGACACAGGATAAAAATCGTATGAATATAAGAATATGAAAAATCCATCATGAACGTATGACTAAGTATAAAATGCACATAGGAGAGAAAAACCTTATGAATATTACAAATGTGGAAAGTGTTTGACCTGGAAGGCATACTTCGGTGTTCATCACAAACCTGATTCCCATAGAAGAAAAGAAAACTAATGAATAGAACAAATGTGCAATGACTTTTAATCAGAAGTCAGTCTTCAGTACATTTCAGAACATACACAATAGAGAAATTCTGAGTAATGAAAAACATTTAGCTATATATAGAATCTCTGTATATGGGAGCATTAGGGTAAGTCTTCTAAACAAAGTCAACCTTCAGCAAGCATTAAGAGCACTCACAGAAGAAATAATAGCATGTAGGAAAACCTTTGTCAGGAACCTCTAAAAGCTGACTGTGTGGCTTATTGGTAAAGTGCTAACCTATCAAGGATGAAGGCCTGGGTTAGATTCCTCAATACTACGTGAAAAGAGCAAGCCAGAAGCAGCACTGTGGTTCAAATGGTAGAGTGCTAACCTTGAGCAAAAGTAGCTCAGGCCCTGAGTTCAAGCCTAAGGATTGGAGAGAGAGAGAGAGAGAGAGAGAGAGAGAGAGAGAAGAGAGAGAGAGAGAGAGAGAGAGAGAGAGAGAGAGAGAGAGACAGAGAGAGAGAGACAGAGAGAGACAGAGAGAGACAGAAAGAGAGAGACAGAAAGAGAGAGACAGAAAGAGAGAGACAGAAAGAGAGAGAGAAAGAGAGAAAAGAGAGAGAAACAGGAACTTCTAAATTTTACAGAGATAGAGAAGGAGAGAGAAGGAGACAGAAACTAATTTCTAAACTTTACAGTCTTTCTATTTCCTTACAAATTCGTCTATGTCATTCTTTCTGACAGAAGCACAGAATTCCATTGTGTAAAAACACCATATTTGATCTACTCATCAACTGATGGGCATCTGGGTTGGTTCCATACCTTTGTTATATTAAATAGTGCTGTGATTAATGTTATTGTTCTAGTGAATTTAGTGTGTCCTATCTGGACGATTGTCAAGTAGTGAAATTGCTGGATCACAGGGGAGCTCTATGTTTAGTCTTTTTGGGATACTGCCATAGTGCTTTCCATAGTGGTTGAACGAGTTTGCAATCCCACCAGCAGTGTAGTAGTGATCCCTCCTGGCCACATCCCCTCCAGCATACGTTATTAGATTTCTGGATCTTGGCCATTCTAACTGGAGTGAGGAGGAAAAGGGAAAGAGGAACTGAAACTTTCTGTCCTTACACATGACATGATTCTGTATTTAAAGAACCCTATAGACTCTACTCCGAAGCTGCTTGAGTTGATATAAAACTTTGGTAAGGTAGCAGGGTATAAAATTAACCCTCAATGTCAACTGCCTTCCTATATGCCAACAAATGAGAGGAATGAGGCAAGAATCAGGATAGCAACTCATTTTGCTATCAAAGAAAATAAAATACCTAGGAATTAACTTAGAATGTAAAGCACCTTTTTGATGGAACTATAAACTCTGGAGAAGGAAATTAACGCAGAACAGAGGAAATGCAAAAACCTAAGCTCCTGGTTTGGAAAAAGTAATATTGTAAAAATGGCAATCTTGATAGGGACTATCTACAAATTCAGTGCAATATTCATCAATATCCCAATGTCATTCTTTAAAGAAACAGAAGAGGAAATCCAAAATTTCACTTGGAATAATAAAAGACCCCTTATAGTCTGTCTTCTGGCATGATACATAATGTTTAATCTCACCTTCTCCACCAAAATCTCACCTTTCTCATTGAGACATAGGTGGCCCTGTTTACTAGCAGCAAAGGCTCAAACGCGCAGTTTCAGGTGTCACCACTGCCTCTGTTACTGGGTAGATCCAACTCTGTCATCGATTCTGAGGTCTGCTCTGGGAGTCTTGGTCACAAGTTGTTCTGTGGCATCTGCTGCCAGCCTGTGCCTATTTGCTTCCTTTTCCTCCAGCAGCCTACAACAGGGAATGAAGTTCAGGCGCTGATGCTCTCCTTCATATGCAGGGCAGGATGAGCCCAACCCTCCCACATCTTCCTCTTCTAATTTTTGGGAAAAAAATGTGCTGGCAAAAGTCCTCAGGTGTGGCGCATGGCTGATCCACACTTTTAATCCAGGCTGGTCACGAGGCTGAGATCTGAGTATGGAAGTTCCAAGTCACCTAGAACAGGAAAGTCTGATAGATTCTTACTACCAAAAATAAAAACAGCTGGGAATGGAATTTGGGCTCAAGTGGTAAAGGGCTAGTCTTGAGTACAAATGCTTAGTGCCCAGGCCCTGAGTTCAGGCTCCAGCACTGCCAACAACCTCACTTTAGTGAGATTTTAGCTTTATCCATGTAGGCACATCTCACTGGAATCTTTGCTGGTAGAGATAGTCTTCATAATTTTGTCTCAAGGTAAAGGTCCTCCTGGGGTAGTACACAAAAGATGTCATGGACAGAGGAGCCCCACTTGCTCCAGGTTTGAAGATGGCATAGGTCAAGCCAGCATGGAGTTGGCATATCAGTCTTTTTCCTAGCACCACCTACCAGTGAATGTCAAATGACAGTGATTTTTGTGGGATTGTGTGATTGAAGTGCCCCATTAAGGGCAGTGTAAGCACATCCAAACTTGGATACCAGGAATGCTGAAATCTCAAAGCTAAGATTTCTGTTGGCTACAGAAATGCTGGTGTGTGTGATTCACTAAAAGTTCAGGTGCAAAGATTCTGAAGCTTGATGCCATGTGTTTATTCCATTTAGTAAAATTATTTTAATGCACTGTATAAGTTAAAACATTTGATAAGAGTCAGGGGTAGTGAAAACATTGTCCTTGAATTCAGGTGTCTGGCAGGGTAATGGGGGGGTGTTGGTGGCTGGGACTATGAAGCTGGAGCTGCTATCAAACCATGGATCATGTTCCTCTTTGTCTGGGAGAAATGACTCCAAAGATGAAATTTGAATGGTGAGGAAAAGATGATGATGTACTCAGGAAATTTCTCCTAATCAAATGCTCATGTGGAAGTGGGATGGGGGCTGGGCATGTCTGAGGCAGAGCTTAAGGGGGCTTCTCATGGCGTTGAGAACGTTCCTTGCGACTTCAGGCATGCAGCAGGGTGTTTTAGATGACCATTGTGAGATGGATGGAATAAGACTGGAGACAAGATGAATGCTGGGATCCTGCAATGCTCTTGCATGAGTGGCTGGTGGCTCAC
>JANJXV010002107.1:10000-47792 GCA_024803745.1 Megascapheus bottae
CCCTAACCCTAACCCTAACCCTAGCCCCTAACACTAATCCTAACCCTAACCCTAAACCTTACCCTCACCCTAACCCTAACCCTAACCTTAACCCTTACCCTAAACCTAACCCTTACCCGTACCCTAAGCCTACCCCTAACCTTAACCCTAAAGCTAACCATAATCCTTACCCTTACCCTAACCACAAACCTAACCCTAACCCAAACCCTAACCCTAACCCAAACCCTTTCCCTTACCCTAACCGTAACCCTAACCCTAACCAGAACCCTAACCCTAACCCTAACCCTAACCCTAACCCTTACCCTTACCCTAAACCTAACCCTAACCCGTAACCTAACCCTAACGATAAACCTAAACGTAACCCCTAACCCTAACCCGAACCCTACCCCTTGCCCTTACCCTAACCCTAATCCTAAACTTAACCCTAACCCTAAACCTATCCCCAACCCTTACCCTTACCGTAACCATTAACCTAACCCTAACCCTTCCCCTATCCCTACCCCTAACCCTAACCCTTACCTTCATCCTAACCCTAACCCTAACCCTAAACCTAACCCTTACACTAACCCTAACCCTAAACCTAACCCGTACCCTTACCCTAACCCTAACCCTAACCCTAAACCTAACCCTAACCCTAACCCTTACCCTTACCCTAACCATAAACTTAACACTAACCATAACCCTAACCCTTACCCTAACCTAACCCTTACCCTTAACCTAACACTAAGCCTAACCCTACCCTAACCCTTAACCTTACCCTAACCCTAACCATAACCTTAACTAATAACCCTAAGCCTAACCCTTAACCTTACCTTTACCCTAACCCTAACCTTAACCCCAACCCTACCCCTTACCCTTACCCTAACCCTAAATCTAACCCTAAACCAAACCCTAACACTTACCCTAAACCTAACCCTAACCCTAACCCTAAACCTTACCCTTACCCTAAACCTAACCCTAACCCTAGCCCTAACCCTACACTAACCCTAACCCTAATCCTACCCTAACTCTAACCCTAGCCCTTACCCTAACCCTAACCCTAACCCTTACCCTTACCCTAACCCTAACCCTAACCTTAACCCAAACCCTAAACCCAACCGTAACCCTAACCCTTACCTTTACCCTAACCCTAACATTGAAGCTAACACTAACCCTAACCCTAACACTTATCCTTACCCTAACCCTAATCCTAAACCTAATCCTAACCCTAACCCTAACTCTTACCCTAACCCAAACCCCAACCCTAACCCTGACCCTAACCCTAACCCTTACCTTTTCCCTAACGCTAAACCTAAAACTTACCCTAACCCTAACCCTAACCCTAACTCTAACCCTAACCCTTATCCTTACTCTAAACCTAAACCCAACCCTAACCCAAACCCTAACCCTAACCTAACCCTAACCCTAACCCTTACTCTTACCCTAACCCTAAACCTAACCCTTACCCTTACCCTAACCCTAACCCTAACCTTAAACCTAACACTTACCCTTACCCTAACCCTAACCCTAACCCTAACCGTAAACCTAAACCTAACCCTAATCCTAACCCTGGCACTTACCCTAAACCTAAGCCTAACCCTAACCCTAACCCTAACACTAACCCTTACCCTTACCCTAACCCTAAACCTAATCCTTACTCTTATACTAACCATAAACCTCACCCTTACCCTAACCCTAAGCCTAACCCTAACAATAACCCTTACCCTTACCCTAACCGTAACCATAACCCTAACCCTAATCCCAACCCTTACCCTAACCCTAACCCTTACCCTTACCCTAAACCTAACCCTAAACCTAATCCTAACCCTAACCCTAACACTAACCCTAACACTTACCCGTACCCTAACCTAAAATCTAACCCTAAACCTAACCCTTAACCTAACCCTAACCCTAACCCTAACCCTTACCCTTACACTAACATTAACCCTAACCTTCACCCTAACACTAACTGTAACACTAAACCTAACCCTAACGCTTGCCCTTACCCTAACCCTAAACCTAACCCTAACCCTAACCCTAACCCTAACCCTAACCCTTACTCTTACCCTAACCCTAACCCTAATCCTAACCCTAACCCTTACCGTAACAAGAACACTAACCCTAACCCTAAACCTAAACCTAACAGTAACCCTAACCCTTACCCTTACCCTAACCCTAACCCTAACCCAAACACTTACACTTACCCTATCCCTATCCCTTAACTTAACCCTAACCCTAACCCTAACCCTTACCCTTACCGTAACCCTAACCCTAACCCCTAACCCTAAACCTAAACCTTATCCTTACCCTTACCCTAACCCTATCCTTAACCCTAACCTAAACCTAACCCTAACCCTAACCCTAACCCTAACCCTAACCCTTAACCCTAACACTAACCATCACCCTAACCCTAACCCTTACCCTTACCCTAACTCTAACCCTAAACCTAACAAATAAACCTAACCGTACCACTAACACTTACCCTTACACTAACCCTGACCCTAACCTTAACACTAACCCTAACCATAACCCTAACCCTTACCCTAACTCTAAAACTAACCGTAACCCAAACCCTAACCCCAAACCTAACCCTAACCCTTACCCTTACCCTAACCTAAACCCTTAACCCTAACACTAACCCTAACCCTTACACTTAACCTAACCCTAAACCTAACCCTAAACTTTACCCTTACCCTAACCCTAACCCTAATCATAACCCTAACCCCTAACCCTAACCCTAATCCTTACCCTTCCCCTAACCCTAACCCTAACCTTAACCCTTACCCTAACTCTAAACCTAATCCTAACCCTAACAATAACCATTACCCTTACCCGAACCCTTACCCTAACCCTAACCCTAACCCTAACCCCTAACCCTAAGCCTAAACCTTACCCTTACTCTAACCCTAACCTTAAACTTAACCCCAACCCTAAACCTAACCCTAACCTTTACCCTTATCCTAACCCTAAACCTAACTCTAACCCAGATCCTAACCCTGAGCCTAACCCTAACCCTAACCCTTACGCTAACCCTAACCCTAACACTAACCCTTACCCTTACCCTAACCCTAACCCTAAACGTAACCTTAAACCTTACCCTTACCCTAACCCTAACCCTAACCCTTATGCTAACCGTAACCCTAACCCAAACCCTAAACCTAACCCTAACCCTAACCCTAATCCTTACCCTTACCCAACCCTAACCCTAAACCTAACCCTAAACTTTACCCTTACCCTAAACCTAACCCTAATCATAACCCTAACCATTACCCCTAACCCTAACACTTACCCTTACCCTAACCCTAACCCTAACCTTAACCCTTACCCTAACTCTAACCCTAACCCTAACCCTAACCCTAACCCTTACCCTTACCCGAACCCTTACCCTAACCCTAACCCTAACCCTAACCCCTAACCCTAACCCTAACCCTTACCCTTACCCGAATCCTTACCCTAACCCTAAACCTAACCCTAACCCCTAACACTAATCCTAACCATAACTCTAACCCTAACACTTACCCTAACCCTAAACGGAACCCTTACCCTTATCCTAACCCTTACCCTAACCTTAACCCTTACCGTAATTCTAACCCTAACCCTAACCCTAACCCTAAACCTTACCCTAACCCTAACACTAACCCTAATCCTTAGCCAAACCCTGACCGTAAACCTTACCCTAACCCCTAACCCTAACCCTAACCCTGACCCTATCCCTGACCCTATCCCTAACCCTAAGCCTAACCCTAAACCTTACCCTAACCCTAACCCTAACCCTAACCGCTAACCCTAACCCTAACCCTGACTCTTACGCTAACCCTAACCCTAACCTTAACCCTAACCCTAACCCTACCCCTAACCCTTACCCTTACCCTAACCCTAAACCTAACTCTAACCCAAACCCTAATCCTAACCCTAACCCTAACCCTAACCCTAACATAACCCTTACCCTAACCCTAACCCTAACCCTAACCATACCATTACCCTAACCCTAACTCTAATCCTAACCCTAACCCTTACCCTTACCCTAACACTAACACTAACCCTAACCCTTACCCTAACTCTAACCCTAACCCTAACTAATAACCCTAACCCTAACCCTAACCCTAACTAATAACCCTAACCCTAACCCTAACCCAAACCCTAATTCTAACCCTAACCCTAACCCTTATCATTACCCTAACCGTAACTGTAACCCTAACCCCAACCCTAAGCCTAACCCTAACCCTAACCCTAACCCTTACCCTTACCCTAACCCTAACGCTAAACCTAAACCTAACCCCTACCTTAACCCTAAGCTTAACCCTAACCCCAAACCCTAACCCTAAACCTAACCCTTATCCTTACCCTAACCGTAACCTTAACCCTAACCCCAACCCTAAGCCTAACCCTAACCCTTACCCTTACCCTAACCCTAACCCTAAACCTAAACCTAACTCTTACCCTAAACCTAAACCTAAACCTAACCTAAACCCTAACCCTAACCCTAACCCTTACCCGAACCCTAAACCTCACCCTAATGCAAACCCTTACCCTAATCCTAACCCTAACCCTAACCCTAACCATACCCTTACCCTAACCTTAACCCTAACCCTAACCCTAAGCCTTACCCTTACCCTTACCATAACACTAACCCCAAACATAACCCTAACTCTAAACCTATCCCTAACCCTAAGCCTAACCCTAACCCTTACCCTTACTCTAAACCTAACCCTAACCCTAACCCTTACCCTAACCCTAACCCTAACCCTAACCCTAACTAATAACCCTTAACCTAACCCTAACCCTAACCCTTACCCTAACCCTAACCCTAAACTTAAACCTAATCCTAAGCCTACCCCTTACCCTAACCGAAACCTAACCCTAACCCAAACCCTAACCCTAACCCTAACCCTAACCCTTACCCTTACCCTTACCGTAACCCTAACACTAAACAGAACCCTAACCCTAACCCTAATCCTAAACGTTAACCTTACCCTAACCCTAACCCTAACCCAAACCTAAACCTAACATTAACCCTTAACCTAACCCTAACCCTAACCCTAAACCTAACACCTAACCCTAACCCTAACCCTAACCCTAACCCTAACCCTTACCCTTACCGTAACCCTAAACCTAACCCTAACCCTAACCCTTACTCTAACCCTAACCTTAACCCTAACCCTAACCCTTCCTCTAACCCTAACCCTAACCCTAAACCTTAACCTTTCTCTAACACTGACACTAACCTTAACTGTAAACCTAACCCTAATCCTAACACCTAACCCTACACCTAGCCCTCCCCCTTTCCCTTACCCTAACACTAACCCTAAACTTAACCCTAACCCTAACCCTAATTCTAACCCTTACCCTTACCCTAACCCTTACCCTAACCTTAAACCTAACCCTAACCCTAATCCTAACCGTAACACTTTACCCTTACCCTAACCCTAAACCTAACCCTAACCCAAACTGTAACCCTAACCTAACCCTAACCCTAACCCTTACCCTTACCCTAACCCTAACCCTAATCTTAACCCTAACCCTAACCCTAACCCTTATCCTTACCCTAACCCTAACCCTAACCCGTACCCTTACCCTAACCCTAATCATAACCCTAAACCTAACCCTAACCCTAACCCTTACCCTTACGCTAACACTAACCCTAACCTTAACACTAACCCTAACCCTAAACCTTACCCTTACCATAACCCTAAACCTAACCCTAACCCTAACTCTAAACCTAACCCTAACCCTTAACCTAACCCTTACCCTTACCCTAATCCTAACCCTAAACCCAACCCTAACCCTAACCCTAAACCTTACCCTAACCCTTACCCTTACCCTAACCCTTACGCTAAACCTAACCCTAACCCTAACCCTAACACTTACCCTTACCCTAACTCTAACCCTGACTCTAACACTTCCCCTTACCCTTACCCTAACCCTAACCTTAACCCTAATCCTAACCCTTACCCTAATCCTAACCCTAACCCTAACCCTATACCTAACCCTTACCCTAATCCTAAACCTAGCCCTAACCCTTACCCTAACCCTAACCCTAATCCTTACCCTAACCCTAACCCTAACCCTAACTCTAACCCTTACCCTTACCCTAACGCTAACACTAAACCTAAACCTAACCCTTACGGTAACCCTAACCCTAACCTTAACCCTAACCCTAACCCTAAACCTAACCCTTACCCTTACCTAACCCTAACCCTAAACCTAATGCTAACCCTAACCCTAACCCTTAACCCTAACCCTAACCCTTACCCTAACACTAATCCTAACCCGTAAACCTAACCCAAACCTTACCCTTACCCTTACCCTAACCATAACAGTAAACCCAACCTTTACCATAACCCTAAACCTAAACCTAACCCTAACCCTAACCCTAACCCTCACTCTTACCCTAACCCTATCCTTAACCCTTATCCTTACCCTAAACCTAACCCTAACCTTAACCCTAACCCTAACCCTAACCCTAACCCTAAACCTTACCCTAACACTAACCCTAACCCTAACCCTTAGCCAAACCCTAACCCTAAACCTTACCCTAACCCTAACCCTAACCCTTACCCTAAACCTAATCCTAACCCTGACCATTACACTAACCCTAACCATAACCTTAACCCTAACCCTAACCCTACCCCTAACCCTTACCCTTACCCTAACCCTAAACCTAACTCTAACCCAAACCCTAATGGTAACCCTAATACTAACACTTACCCTAACCTAACCCTCACCCTAACCCAACCCTTACCCTAACCCTAACCCTAACCCTAACCATACCATTACGCTAACCCTAACCCTCATCCTAACACTTAGCCTTACCCTAAACCTAACCCTAAACCTAACCCTAACTCTAACCATAACCCTAAGCCTAAGGCTAACCCTAACCCTTACCCTTACCCTAACCCTAACCCTTACCCTAACTCTAACCCTAACATTAACTAATAACCCTAACCCTAACCCTAACCCTTACCCTTACCCTAACCCTAACCCTAACTTTAACCCTAACCCTATCCCTAACCCTAACCTTCACCCTTACCCTAACCCTAACCGTAACTGTAACCCAAACCCTGAACCCAAGCCTAAACCTAACCCTTACCCTTACCCTAACCGTAACCCTTAACACTAACACTAACCCTTACCCTTACCCTTAACCTAACCCTAACCCTAACCCTAACCTTTAACCTTACCCTAAACCTAATCCTAAACCTAACCCTTAACCCTAACCCAAACCCTTACCTTTACGCTAACCCTAACCCTAACCTTAACCCTTACCCTAATTCTAACCCTAACCCTAACCCTAACCCTAACCCTAAACCTAACCCTTACCCTTACCCAAACACTTACCCTAACCCTAACCCTAACCCTAAACCTAAACCTAAAACTTACGCTAACCCTAACCCTAACCCTAACCCCTAACCCTAACCTTAAGCCTAAACCTTACCCTTACTATAACCGTAACCTTAAACTTAACCCCAACCCTAACCCTAACCCTAACCTTTACCCTTATCCTAACCCTACACCTAACACTAACCCAGACCCTAACCCTGAGCCTAACCCTAACCCTAACCCTTACCCTTACCCTAACCATAACCATAACCCTAACCCTGACCCTTACCCTAACCCTAACCCTAACCGGAAGTCTAAACGTAACCCTAAACCTTACCCTTACCATAACCCTAACCCTAAACCTAACCCTGACCCCAACCGTAACGCTTACCCTTACCCTAACACTAAACCTCAACCTAACCCTTACCCTTAAGCTAACCGTAACCCTAACCCTGACCCTAAACCTAACACTAACCCTAAACCTAACCCTAACTCTAACCCTTACCCTAACCCTAAACCTAACCCTAACCGTAACCCGAAACGTAACCGTAAACCTTACCCTTACCCTAACCCTAACCCTAAACCTAACCGTAAACCTAACCCTCACCCTTACCCTTACCCTAACCCTAACCCTAACTCTCACACTTACCCTTTCCCTAACCCTAACACTTAACCTAACCCTAACCCTAACCATAACCCTAACCCTAACCATAATCCTAAACCTAACCCCTAACCCTAACCCTAACCCTAACCCTAACACTTACCCTTACCCTAACCCTAACCCTAAACTTAACCCTTACCCCACCTCTAACACTAACCCTAACCCTAACCCTAACCCTAACCCTAACCCTAACCCCTAACACTAACACTAACCCTAACCCTTACCCTTACCTAAACCTAACCCTATACCTAACCCTAACCCTTGCACTTACCTTGAACCTAACCCTAGCCCTAAACCTAACCCTAACCCTAACCATAACACTAACCCTAACCCTAAACCTAACTCTAACCCCTAACACTAACCCTAACCCTAACCCTAACACTTACCCTTACCCTAACCCTAACCCTAACCCTAACCTTTACCCTTACGCTACCCTAAACCTAACCCTAACCCAAACCCTAACCCTAACTCTAATCCTTACCCTTACCCTAACCCTAACCCTAACCCTTACCCTAACCCTAACCTTTACCCTTTCCCTAACCCTAACCCTAAACCCAACCCTAACCCTTACCCTAACCCTTACCCTTACCTAACCCTAATGCCAAACCTAACCCTAACCCTAACCCTAACCCTAACCCTTACCCTTAAACTAACCCTAACCCTAAAACTAACCCTTACTCTAACCCTAACTCTAAACCTAACCCTTACCCTAAACCTAACCCTAATCCTTACCCTTACTATTACCCTAACCCTAACCCTAACCTTAACCCAAACCCTAACCCTAACCGTAAACCTAACCCTTACCCTTACCATAACCCTAACACTAAACCTAACACTAACCCTAAACCTAACCCTTACCCTTACCCTAACCATAACCCTTACCCTTACCCTAACCCTAAACCTAACCCTTACCCTTACCCTAACCCTAACCCTTACCATACCCTAACCCTAACAATAACCTTAATCCTAACCCTAACCCTTACCCTAACCCTAACCCTAACCCAACCCTTACTCTATTCCTAACCCTAACCCTAACACTAACTCCTAACCCTAAACCTAACCCTAACCCTTACCCTTACTCTAACTCTAACCCTAACCAGAACCCTAACCCTAAACCTAATTCTTACCCGTACCATAACCCTAAACCTAACCCTAACCAAAACCCTTATCCTAACCCTAACCCTAACCCTAACCCTTACCCTTACCATAAACCTAACCCTAAACCTAAACCTAACCCTAACTCTAAGCCTAAAACTAACCCTAACTCTTACCCTTACCCTAATCCTAAACCTAAACCTAACCCTAACTCTAAACCTAATACTAACCCTAACCCTTACCCTAACCCCAACTCTAACCCGAACCCTAAGCCTTACCCTTACCCTAACCCTAACCCTAACCCTTACCCTTACTCTAACCCTAACTCTAACACTAACCCTAACCCTTACAATAACCCTAATCCTACCCCTAACCCTAACCCTTACCCTTACCCATACCCTAACCCTAACCCTAACCCTAACCGTAACCCTAAACCCTAACCCTAACTCTAACCCTTACCATAACCCTAACCCTAACCCTTACCCTTACTCTAACCCTAACTGTAACACTAAACCTAACCCTTACAATAACCCTAATCCTACCCCTAACCTAACCCTTACCCTTACCCTTACCCTAACCCTAACCCTATCTCTAACCGTAACCCTAACCCCTAACCCTAAACCTAACCCTTACCCTAACCCTAACCATAACCCTAAACTTAACCCTATCCCTAAACCTAAAACTAACCTTTACTCTTACCCTAACCCTAACCCTAACCCTAACCCAAACTCTAACACTAACCCTAACCCTAAACCTTACCCTAACCCTAATCCTAACCCTAACCCTAACCCTAACCCTTACCCTAACCCTAACCCTAATCCAAAACCTAACCCTAACTCTTACCCTAACCCTAACCCTAACACTAACACTAACCCTAACCCTAACCCTAACCCTTAACCTAACCCTAAACCTATCCCTAATCCTAACCCTAACCCTTACCCTAACCCTTACCCTTACCTAACCCTAACCCTAAACCTAACCCTAACCCTAACCCTAACACTAACACTAACCCTTACCCTTACCCTAACACTAACACTAAACCTAACCCTTACTCTAACCCTAACTCTAACCCTAACCCTTACCCTAACCCTCACCCTAACTTTTACACATACCCTACCACTAACCCTAAACTTAACTCAAACCGTAAACCTAACAGTAACCCTAACCCTTACCCTTACCTTAACCCTAACACTAAACATAACACTAACCCTAACCCTAACCCTTACCATTATCCTAACCCTAACTCTAAACCTAATCCTAACCCTAACACTAACCCTTACCCTAACCCAATCCCTAGCCCTAACCCTAACCCTTACCCTTGCCCTAACCCTAACCCTAACCCTAACCCTAACCCTAACCGCTAACCCTAACCTTAATCCTAACCCTTACCCTTACCCTAACCCTAACCCTAAACCTAACCCTAAACCTAACCTAACCCTAACCTTTATCCTTACCCTAAACCT
This sequence comes from Megascapheus bottae, assembly GCA_024803745.1. Taxonomy (NCBI): domain Eukaryota; kingdom Metazoa; phylum Chordata; class Mammalia; order Rodentia; family Geomyidae; genus Megascapheus; species Megascapheus bottae. The sequence goes on from JANJXV010002107.1 coordinate 20,519, forward strand.
AACCATAAATCTTACCCTAACCCTAACCCTACCCCTAAACCTAACCCTAACTCTTACCCTTACCCTAAACCTAACCCTAACCCTAAACCTAACCCTAACCCTAACCCTAACCTTTACCCTTACCCTTACCCTAACCCTAAACCTAACCCTAAACCGAACCCTTACCCTTACCCTAACCCTAACCCTAACCCTAAACCTAACTAATAAACCTAACCCTACCACTAACCCTTACCCTTACACTAATCCTAACCCTAAACTTAACCCTAACCATAACCCGAACCCTAACCCTTACCTTAACCCTAAACCTAACCGTAACCCAAACCCTAAACATAACCCTAACCCTATCCCTAACCCTTACCCTTACCCTAACCTAACCCTAACCCTAACCCTAACACTATCCCTCACCCTTACCCTTAACCTAATCCTAACTCTAACCCTAAACCTTACCCTTACCGAAACCCTAACCCTAACCTTAACCCTAACCCTAACCCTAACCCTAACACTTACCCTAACCCTAACCTTAACCCTAACCCTAACCCTAACCATAACCATAACCCTAACCCTTACCCTTACACTAACCCTAAACCTAAACCTTACCCTAACCGTAACCCTAACCTTAACCCTAACCCTAACCCTAACCCTAACACTTAAACTTACCCTAACCATAACCTTAACCCTAACCCTAACCCTATCTTTTACCCTTACCCTAACCCTAACCCTAACCCTAATCCTAACCCTAGCCCTTACCCTTACCTAACCCTAACCCTAAACCTAACCCTAACACTAACACTAACCCTTACCCTTACCGTAACCCTAACCCTAAACCTACCCCTTCCTCTAACCATAATTCTAACCATAACCCTTACCATAAACCTAACCCTAACTTTTACCCTAAGCCTAATCCTAACCCTAAACTTAACTTATCCTTACCCTAAACCTAAACATAACCCGAACTCAAACCCTAACCTAACCCTAACCTAACCCTAACCCTAACCCTTACTCTTAACCTAACCCTAACCCTAACCATTACCCTTACCCTAATCCTAACCCTAAAGTTAACCCTAACCCTAACCCTAACCCTAACCCTCACCCTAACCCAAACCCTTACCATTACCCTAAGCATTACCCTAAACCTAACACTAACCCTAAACCTCACCCTGACCCTTACCCTAACCCTAAACCTATCCCTAACCCTAACCCTAACCCTAACCCTTACCCTTACCCTAACCCTAACCCTAACCCTTACCCTAAGCCTAACCCTAACCCTAACCCTAACCCTTACCCTAACCCTAACCCTAACCCTATCCCTAACCCTTACCCTAACCCTAAACCTAACCCTAACCTTAAGCCTAACCCTAACCCTAACCGTAACACTTACCCTTAACCTAGCCCTAACCCTAACCCTAACCCTAACTAATAACCCTAACCCTACCACGAACCCTTACCCTTACACTAACCCTAACCCTAACCTTAACCCTAACCATAACCCTAACCCTAACCCTTACCCTTACCCTAACCCTAAACCTAACCATAACCCAAACCCTAACCTAACCCTAATCCTTTCCCTAACCCTTACCCTTACCCTAACCCTAACCCTAACCCTAACCCTAACTCTAACCCTAACCCTTACCCTTAACCTAACCCCAACCCTAATCCTAACGCTTACCCTTACCCTACCCCTAATCTTAACCCTAACCCTAACCATAACCATAACCCTAAACCTTACACTTACCCTAACCCTAAACCTAACCCTAAACCTAACCCTAACCCTAACCCTTACCCTTACCCTAACCCTAACCCTAAACTTAACCCTAACCCTAACCCTAACACTAACACTTACCCTTACCCTAAACCTAACCATAACCCTAAGCCTACCAATAACCTTAACGCTAAACCCTAACCCTAACCCTAACCCTAACTCTTACCCTTTCACTGACCCTAACCCTAACCTTAACCCTAACCCTAACCCTAAACCCTACCCTTACCCTAAACCTAACCCTAAACCTAACCCTAACCCTAAACCCTAACCCTAACCCTAACCCTAAACCTTACCCTTACCCTAACCCTAACACTAACACTAATCTTAACCCTAAACCTAACCCTTACCCTAAAAATAACCCTAACCCTAATCCTTACCCTTACCCTAACCCTAACACTAACTCTAATCCTAACCCTAACCGTAACCCTAACCCTTATCCTTACCCTAACCCTAAACCTAACCCTAAACTTAACCCTTACCCTAACTCTAACCCTAACCCTAACCCTAACACTAACACTTACCCTTACCCTAACCATAACCATAACTCTAACCCTAAATTTAACCTTTACCCTTACCCTAACCCTAACCCTAACCCCTAACACTAACCCTAACCCATACCCTTACCGTAACCGTAACCATAACCTTAACCCTAACTCAAAACCTAACCCTTACCCTTACCCTAACCCTAAACCTAACCCTAACCTTAACCCGAACCTTAGCCTAACCCTAACCCTAACCCTAACCCTTAGCCAAACCCTAACCCTAAACCTTACCCTAACCCCTAACCCTAACCCTAACCCTGACCCTTACCCTAACCCTAAAGCTAACCATAACCCTAACCCTTACCCTAACCCTAACCCTAACCCTAACCATACCATTATCCTAACCCTAACCCTAATCCTAACCCTAACCCTAACCTTAAAACTAACCCTAACCCTAACCCTTACACTTACCCTAACCCTAACCCTAACCTTAACCCTTACCCTAACCCTAAACCTAACCCTAACCCTAACCCTAAACCTTACCCTATCCCTAACCCTAACCAAATCCCTTAGCCAAACCCTAACCTTAAACAACCCTAACCCCTAAACCTAACCCTAACCCTGACCCTTATCCTAACCCTAACCCTAACCCTAACCCTAACCGCTAACCCTAACCCTAACCTTAACCCTAACCCCTAACCCTTACCCTTACCCTAAACCCAAACCTAACTGTAACCCAAACCCTAATCCTAACCCTAACCCTAACCCTAACCCTAACCTAACCCTCACCCTAACCCTAACCCTAACCCAACCCTTACCCTAACCCTAACCATACCATTACCCTAACCCTAACCCTAATCCTAAACCTAACCCTTACCCTTACCCTAAACCTAACCCTAAACCTAACCCTAACTCTAACCATAAAGCTAAGCCTAAGCCTATCCCTTACCCTTACCCTAACCCTAACCCTAACCCTAACCCTAACCCTTACCCTTACCCTATTCTTAACCCTAACCGTAACCCTTACCCTAACCCGAATCCTAACCCTAACCCTTACCCTTACCCTAATCCTTACCCTAACCCTAACCCTAACCCTAACCCTAACCCTAAGCGTAAGCCTAACCCTTAACCTTACCCTAACCCTAACCCTAACCCTAACTCTTAGTCTAACTCTAACCCTAACCCTAACTAATAAACCTAACCCTAACCCTAAACCTTACCCTAACCCTAACCCTAACCTTAACTCTAACCCTATCCCTAACCCTAACCCTCACCCTTACCCTAACCCTAAACCTAACCATAACCGAAACTCTAACCCTAAACCAAACCCTAACCCTTATCCTTACCATAACCGTAACGGTAACCCTAACCCCAACCCTAAGCCTAACCCTAACCCTAACCCTAACTCTTACCCTTACCGTAACCCTAACCCTAAACCTAAACCTAACGCTTACCCTAACCCTAAGCTTAACCCTAACCCTAACCATTACCCAACCCTAAACCTAACCCTAAACCTTACTCTTACCCTAACCCTAAAACTAAACCTAACCCAACCCCTAACCCCAACCCTAATCCTAATCCTTACCCTAACACTAACCCTCACCCTAACACTAACCCTTACCCTATCCCTAAACCTAACCCTAACCCTAACCCTAACCATACCCTTACCCTAACCCTAACCCTAATCCTTACCGTTACCCTTAACCTAACACTAACCACAAACCTAACCCTAACTGTAACCCTAAACCTAACCCTAAGCCTAACCCTAACCCTTAACCTTATCCTAACCCTAACCCTAACCCTTACCCTAACCCTAACACTAACCCTAGCCCTAACTAATAACCCTAACCCTAACCCTAAACCTTACCCTTACCCTAACCCTAACTCTAACCCTAATCTTAACCCTAAACCTAACCCTAACCCTTACCCTTACCCTAACCCTAAACCTAACCCTAACCCAAACTCTAACCCTAACCCTAACCCTAACCCTTACCTGACCCTAACCGTAACCCTAACCCTAACCCTAACCCTAACCCTTACCATTACCCTAACCCTAACCTTAAACCTAACACTAACTCTTAACCTACCCCTAACCCTAACCCTAAACCTAACACCTAACCCTAACCCTAACCCTAACCCTTGCCCTTACCCTAACCCTAAACCTAAACTTAAACCTAACCCTCACCCTAACCCTTACCCTTACCGTAACCCTAAACCTAAGCCTAACCCAAACCCTTCCCCTAACCCTAACCCTAACATTAACCCTTACCATTACCCTTACCCTAAACTTAACCCTAACCCTTACCCTAACCCTAAACCTAAACCTAACCCTAACCCTAACCCTAACCCTAAACCTAACCTTAAGCTTAATACTTACCCTTACCCTAACCATAAACTTAACACTAACCCTAACCCTGACCCTAACCCTAACCCTAACCCGAACCCTTACCCTTACCCTAACACTAACCCTAACCCTACCCTAACCCTGACACTTACCCTAACGCTACCCATAACTCTAACTAATAACCCTAACCCTAACCCTAACCCTTACCCTTACCCTAACCCTAACCCTAATCTTAACACTAACCCTAACCCTAAAACTTACCCTTACCCTAAACCTACACCTAACCCTAAACCAAACCCTAAGCCTAAACCTAACCCTTACCCTAAACCTAACCCTAACCCTAAACCTAACCCTTACCCTTACCCTAACCCTAACCCTAACCCTTACTATAATCCTAACCCTAACCCTAACTAATAACCCTAACCAAAACCCTAACACTTACCCTTATCCTAAACCTAACCCTAAACCTAACCCTAACACAAACCCTAACCCTAACACTAACCCTAACCCTAACACTTACCCTTAACCTAACACCACCCCTAACACTTACCCTAACCCTAACGCTAACACTAACCCTAACCCTAACCCTTAACCTAACCCTAACCCTAACCCTAACATTACCTTTACCACTAACACTAACCCTAACCCTAACCTCAACCCTAACCCTAACCCTAACACTTACCCTTACCCTAACCCTAACCCTAACCTTTACCCTTACCCTAATATTAACACTAACCCTAACCCTTACCCTAACCCTAACCCTAACCCTAACCCTAACCCTAACTAATAACCCTAACCATAAACCTAAACCTTACCCTTCACCTAACCCTAACCCTAAACTTAACACTAACCCTAACCATAACCTTAACCCTAACCCTAACCCTAAACCTAACCCTTACCCTTACCCTAACCCTAAACCTAACCCTAACCCAAACCCTATCCCTAACCCTAACCCTCACCCTAAACCTAACCCTAACCAGAAAACCTAACCCTTACCCTAACCCTAACCCTAACCCTAACCCTAAGTAATAACCATAACCCTAACCCTGACACTTACCCTTAACCTAAGCCTAACCCTAACCCTAACCCTAACCCTAACCCTAACCCCTAACCCTAACCCTAACCCTGACCCTTAACCTAACCCTAAACCTAACCATAACCCTAACCCTTACCCTAACCCTAACCCTAACCATACCATTACCCTAACCCTAACCCTAATCCTAACCCTAACCCTAACCTTAAAACTAACCCTAACCCTAACCCTTACCCTTAGCCTAACCCTAACCCTAACCTTAACCCTTACCCTAACTCTAAACCTAACCCTAACCCTAACCCTAAACCTTACCCTATCCCTAACCCTAACCCTATCCCTTAGCCAAACCCTAACCCTAAACCTTACCCTAACCCCTAAACCTAACCCTAACCCTGACCCTTAACCTAACCCTAACCCTAACACTAACCCTAACCGCTAACCCTAACCCTAACCTTAACCCTAACCCCTAACCCTACCCCTAACCCTTACCCTTACCCTAAACTTAAACCTAACTGTAACCAAAACCCTAATCCTAACCCTAACCCTAACCCTAACCCTAACCTAACCCTCACCCTAACCCTAACCCTAACCCAACCCTTACCCTAACCCTAACCATACCATTACCCTAACCCTAACCCTAATCCTAACCCATACCCTTACCCTAAACCTAACCCTAAACCTAACCCTAACTCTAACCATAAAGCTAAGTCTAAGCCTATCCCTAACCCTTACCCTTACCCTAACCCTAACCCTAACCCTAACCCTTACCCTAACTCTTGCCCTAAACCTAACCCTAACCCTAACCCTAACCCTAACCCTTACCCTTACTCTAACCCTAACCCTAACCTTAACCCCAACCCTATCCCTAAGCCTAACCCTCACACTTACCCTAACCCTAACCCTAAACCTAACCCCTAACACTAACCCTAACCCTAACCCTAAACCTTACCCTTACACTAACCCTAACCCTAACCTTAACCCTTACCCTAACTCTAAACCTAACCGTAACCCTAACACTAACCCTAAACCTTACCCTAACCCTAACCCTAACTCTAACCCTTAGCCAAACCCTAACCCTAACCCTAATCCTAACCCCTAACCCTAAACCTTACTCTTACCCTTACCCTTACCCTTACCCTAACACTAAGCCTAACCATAACCCTAACCCTTACCCTAACCCTAACCCTAACCCTAACCCACACCCTAACCCTTACCCTAATCCTAAACCTAACTCTAACCCAAACCCTAATCCTAACCGTAACCCTAACCCTTACCCTAACCGAACCCTCACCCTAACCCTAACCCAACCCTTACCCTAAACCTAACCCTTAGCCTAACCCTAACCATAGCCTTACCCTAACCCTAACCCTAACCCTACCCTAACCCTAAGCATTACCCTAAACCTAACCCTAAACCTAACCCTAACTCTAACCCTAAAACTAAGCCTAAGCCTAACCCTTACCCTTACCCTTACCCTAACCCTATCCCTAACCCTAACCCTAACCCTTACTCTAACTCTAACCCTAACCCTAACTAATAACCCTAAACCTAACCCTAATCCTTTCCCTTACCCTAACCCTAACCCTAACCTTAACTCTAACCCTATCCCTAACCCTAACCAACAACCTTATCCTAAAACTAAAATTAAACCTAACCGAAACCCTAACTCTAAACCTAACCCTAACCCTTATCCTTACCCTAACTGTAACCGTAACCCTAACCCAACCCTAAGCCTAACCCTAACCCTAACCCTAACCCTTACCCTGACCGTAACCCTAACCCTAAACCTAAACCTAACGCTTACTCTAACCCTAAGCTTAACCCTACCCCTACCCCTAACCCTAACCCTAACCGTTACCCTAACCCTAACCCTAAACCTAACCCTTGCTCTTACCCTAACCCTAAACCTAAACCTAACCCAACACCTTACCCTAACCCTAACCCTAACCATTACCCTAACACTAACCCTCACCCTAACGCTAACCCTTACCCTATCCCTAAACCTAACCCTAACCCGAACCCTAACCATACCCTTATCCTAACCCTAACCCTAACCCTAAACCTTACCCTTAACCTTACCCTAATACAAACCCCAATCCTAACCCTAACCACACCATTACCCTAATCCTAACCCTAACCCTAAACCTAACCCTTACCGTTACCCTAACCCTAAACCTAACCCTTACCCTAACCCTAACCCTAACCCTTGCGATTACCCTAATCCTAACCCTAAACCTAACCCAAACCCTAAACCTAACCCTAACCCTAAACCTAACCCTTACCCTAACCCTAACACTATCCCTCACCCCAAGCTTACCCTTACCCTAACCCTTAACTTAACCCTAATGCTAACACTAATCCTAACCCTTACCCTTACCCTAACCCTAACCCTAACAGTAATCCTTACCCTTAACCTAACCCTAACCCTAAACCTAACCCTAACCCTAATCCTAACCCTTACCCTTACCCTAACCCTAACCCTAACCCTAACCCTTATCCTAACCCTAACTCGAACCCTAAACCTAACTAATAACCCTAAACCTAATCCTAAACCTTAACCTTAACCTAACCCTAACCCTAACCTTAACCCTAACCCTATCCCTAACCCTAACTCTTACCCTTACCCTAACCCTAACCCTAACCCTAACACTAACACTTACCCTTACCCTAACCCTAACTCTAACCCTTACCTTACCCCTAACCCTAACCCTAACTCTTACCTTAACCCTAACCCTAACCTTAACCCTAACGCTAACCCTAACCCAAAACCTTACCCTTAACCTAACCCTAATACTAACCCTAACCCAAACCCTAACCCTAACCCAAACCCTAACCCTTAACCTAAACCTAACCCTAACCCTAAACCTAACCCCTAACCCTAACCCTAACCCTAACCCTTGCCCTTACCCTAATCCTAAACCTAAACTTAACCCTAACCCTAACCCTTACTCTTACTCTAACCCTAACCTAAACCTAACCATAACCCAAACCCTAACCCTAACCCTCACTCTAACGTAACCCTAATCCAAACCCTAACCCTTACCCTTACCCTAACCCTAATCCTAACCCAAACCCTAACCCTATCCCTCACTCTAACGTAACCCTAATCCAAACCCTAACCCTTACCCTTACCCTAACCCTAATTCTAACCTTAAGCCTAACCTTAACCCTAAGCCTAACCCTAACCCTTATCCTTACCTTAACCGTAACCCTAACCCTAAACCTAACCCTAACCCTAACCCTAACCCTAACCCTTACCCTAACCATAAACCTAACCCTAATCCTAACCCTTACCCTAACCCTAACCCTAACCCTAACCCTAACACTTACACTTACCCTAACCCTAACCCTAACCTTAACCCTAACTCTAACCCTAACCCTAACCCTTACCCTAACCCTAACCCTAACCCTAACCCTAACCCCTAACCCTAACCTTAACCCTAACCCTTACCCTTACCCTAACCCTTAACTTAACCCTAACCCTAACCCTAACTGTAACCCTTACGCTTACCCTAACCCTAAACCTAACCCAAAACCTAACCCTAACCCTAACCCTAACCCTTATCCTTACCCTAATCCTAACCCTAAACCTAACCTACCTTAACCCTAACTCTAACCCTTACCCTAACCATAAACCTAACCCTAATCCTAACCCTTACCCTAACCCTAACCCTAACCCTAACCTAACCCAAAACCTAACACTAACCCTAACCCTAACCCTTACCCTAACCCTAACCCTAATCCTCACCCTAACCCTAACCTTTACACTTACCCTAACACTAACCTTAACCCTAACCCTACCCCTTACACTCACCCTAACCCTAAGCCTAACCCAAATCCTTACCCTAACCCTAACCCAAACCCTAACCCTAACTTATAACCCTAACCCTAACCCTAAACCTTACCGTTCACCTAACCCTAAACCTAACCTTAACGCTAACCCTAACCCTAACCCTAACCCTAACACTTACCCTTACCCTAACCCTAACCTAAACCCTAATCCTATCCCTAACCCTTACCCTGACCCTAACCCTAACCCTAAACCTAACTCTAAACCTAACCCTAACCGTTACCCTTAACCTAACCCTAACCCTTAACCTAACCCTAACCCTTACCCTAACCCTAACCCTAACCCTAACCCTAACTAATAACCGTAACCCTAACCCTAACCCTTACCCTTACCCTAACCCTAACCCTAATCTTAACCCTACCCCTAACCCTAACCCTTACCCTTACCCTTACCCTAACCCTAAACCTAACCCTAACCTTAACTCTAACCCTATCCCTAACCCTAACCCTCAACCTTACCCTAAAACTAAAATTAAACCTAACTGAAACCCTAAACCTAACCCTAACCCAAACCCTAATCCTAACTCTAACGCTAACCCTTACGCTAAACCTAACCCTAACCCTAAACCTAACCCTTACCCTTACCCTAACCTTAACCCTAACCGTAACACTTACCCTAACCCTAACCATTACCCTTACCCTAATCCTAACCCTAAACTTAACCCTAACCTAACCCTAACCCTAAAGTTAACCCTAACCCTAACCCTAACCCTTACCCTAACCCAAACCCTTACCTTTCCCCTAACCCTTACCCTAAACCTAACACTAACCGTAAACCTCACCCTGACCCTTACCCTAACCCTAAACCTATCCCTAGCCCTAACCCTAACCCTAATCCTTACCCTTACCCTAACCCTAAACCTAACCCTTACCCTAAGCCTAACCCTAACCTGAACCCTAACCCTTACCCTAAGCCTAACCCTAACCCTAACCCTATCCCTAACCCTTACCCTAACCTTAAACCTAACCCTAATCCTAACCCTTACCCTAACCCTAACCCTAACCCTAACCCTAACACCCTAACCCTAACCTTAACCCTAACTCTAACCCTAACCCTAACCCTTACCCTAACCCTAACCCTAAACCTAACCCTAACCCCTAACCCTAACCTTAACCCTAACCCTTACCCTTACCCTAACCCTAAACTTAACCCTAACCCTAACCCTAACTGTAACCCTTACGCTTACCCTAACCCTAAACCTAACCCAAAATCTAACCCTAACCCTAACCCTAACCCTTATCCTTACCCTAACCCTATCCCTAAACCTAACCCACCTTAACCCTAACTCTAACCCTTACCCTAACCATAAACCTAACCCTAATCCTAACCCTTACCCTAACCCTAACCCTAACCCTAACCTAACCCAAAACCTAACACTAACCCTAATCCTAACCCTTACCCTAACCCTAACCCTAATCCTCACCCTAACCCTAACCTTTACCCTTACCCTAACACTAACCTTAACCCTAACCCTACCCCTTACACTCACCCTAACCCCAAGCCTAACCCAAATCCTTACCCTAACCCTAACCCAAACCCTAACCCTAACTAATAACCCTAACCCTAACCCTAAACCTTACCGTTCACCTAACCCTAAACCTAACCTTAACGCTAACCCTAACCCTAACCCTAACCCTAACACTTACCCTTACCCTAACCCTAACCTTAACCCTAATCCTATCGCTAACCCTAACCTGACCCTAACCCTAACCCTAAACCTAACTCTAAACCTAACCCTAACCGTTACCCTTAACCTAACCCTAACCCTTAACCTAACCCTAACCCTTACCCTAACCCTAACCCTAACCCTAACCCTAACTAATAACCGTAACCCTAACCCTAACCCTTACCCTTACCCTAACCCTAACCCTAATCTTAACCCTACCCCTAACCCTAACCGTAACCCTTACACTTACCCTAACCCTAAACCTAACCCTAACTTTAACTCTAACCCTATCCCTAACCCTAACCCTCAACCTTACCCTAAAACTAAAATTAAACCTAACTGAAACCCTAAACCTAACCCTAACCCAAACCCTAATCCTAACTCTAACGCTAACCCTTACCCTAAACCTAACCCTAACCCTAACCCTAACCCTTACCCTTACCCTAACCTTAACCCTAACCGTAACACTTACCCTAACCCTAACCATTACCCTTACCCTAATCCTAACCCTAAACTTAACCCTAACCTAACCCTAACCCTAAAGTTAACCCTAACCCTAACCCTAACCCTTACCCTAACCCAAACCCTTACCTTTACCCTAACCCTTACCCTAAACCTAACACTAACCGTAAACCTCACCCTGACCCTTACCCTAACCCTAAACCTATCCCTAACCCTAACCCTAACCCTAATCCTTACCCTTACCATAACCCTAAACCTAACCCTTACCCTAAGCCTAACCCTAACCTGAACCCAAACCCTTACCCTAAGCCTAACCCTAACCCTAACCCTATCCCTAACCCTTACCCTAACCTTAAACCTAACCCTAACCTTAAGCCTAACCCTAACCCTAACGGTAACACTTACCCTTACCCTAGCCCTAACCCTAACCCTAACCCTAACTAATAACCCTAACCCTACAACGAACCCTTACTCTTACACTAACCCTAACCCTAACCTTTACCCTAACCAAAACCCTAAACCTAACCCTTACCCTTACCCTAACCCTAAACCTAACCGTAACCCAAACCCTAACCTAACCCTAATCCTTTCCCTAAACCTTACCCTTACCCTAACCATAACCCTAACCCTAACCCTAAAACTAACCCTAACCCTTACCCTTAACCTAACCCCAACCCTAATCCTAACCCTTACCTTTACCCTAACCCTAACCTTAACCCTAACCCTAACCCTAACACTTACCCTTACCCTACCCCTAATCTTAACCCTAACCATAACCCTAACCATAACCCTAAACCTTACCCTTACCCTAACCCTAAACCTAACCCTAACCCTAACCCTAAACCTAACCCTAACCCTAACCCTAACCCTTACCCTTACCCTAACCCTAACCCTAACCCTTACCCTAAGCCTAACCCTAACCTGAACCCTAACCCTTACCCTAAGCCTAACCCTAACCCTAACCCTATCCCTAACCCTTACCCTAACCTTAAACCTAACCCTAATCCTAACCCTTACCCTAACCCTAACCCTAACACTTACACTTACCCTAACCCTAACCCTAACCTTAACCCTAACTCTAACCCTAACCCTAACCCTTACCCTAACCCTAACCCTAAACCTAACCCTAACCCCTAACCCTAACCTTAACCCTAACCCTTACCCTTACCCTAACCCTAAACTTAACCCTAACCCTAACCCTAACTGTAACCCTACGCTTACCCTAACCCTAAACCTAACCCAAAACCTAACCCTAACCCTAACCCTAACCCTTATCCTTACCCTAACCCTATCCCTAAACCTAACCCACCTTAACCCTAACTCTAACCCTTACCCTAACCATAAACCTAACCCTAATCCTAACCCTTACCCTAACCCTAACCCTAACCGTAACCTAACCCAAAACCTAACACTAACCCTAACCCTAACCCTTACCCTAACCCTAACCCTAATCCTCACCCTAACCCTAACCTTTACCCTTACCCTAACACTAACCTTAACCCTAACCCTACCCCTTACACTCACCCTAACCCCAAGCCTAACCCAAATCCTTACCCTAACCCTAACCCAAACCCTAACCCTAACTAATAACCCTAACCCTAACCCTAAACCTTACCGTTCACCTAACCCTAAACCTAACCTTAACGCTAACCCTAACCCTAACCCTAACCCTAACACTTACCCTTACCCTAACCCTAACCTTAACCCTAATCCTATCCCTAACCCTTACCCTGACCCTAACCCTAACCCTAAACCTAACTCTAAACCTAACCCTAACCGTTACCCTTAACCTAACCCTAACCCTTAACCTAAACCTAACCCTTACCCTAACCATAACCCTAACCCTAACCCTAACTAATAACCGTAACCCTAACCCTAACCCTTACCCTTACCCTAACCCTAACCCTAATCTTAACCCTACCCCTAACCCTAACCCTAACCCTTACCCTTACCCTAACCCTAAACCTAACCCTAACCTTAACTCTAACCCTATCCCTAACCCTAACCCTCAACCTTACCCTAAAACTAAAATTAAACCTAACTGAAACCCTAAACCTAACCCTAACCCAAACCCTAATCCTAACTCTAACGCTAACCCTTACCCTAAACCTAACCCTAACCCTAACCCTAACCCTTACCCTTACCCTAACCTTAACCCTAACCGTAACACTTACCCTAACCCTAACCATTACCCTTACCCTAATCCTAACCCTAAACTTAACCCTAACCCTAACCCTAACCCTTACCCTAACCCAAACCCTTACCTTTACCCTAACCCTTACCCTAAACCTAACACTAACCGTAAACCTCACCCTGACCCTTACCCTAACCCTAAACCTATCCCTAACCCTAACCCTAACCCTAATCCTTACCCTTACCATAACCCTAAACCTAACCCTTACCCTAAGCCTAACCCTAACCTGAACCCAAACCCTTACCCTAAGCCTAACCCTAACCCTAACCCTATCCCTAACCCTTACCCTAACCTTAAACCTAACCCTAACCTTAAGCCTAACCCTAACCCTAACGGTAACACTTACCCTTACCCTAGCCCTAACCCTAACCCTAACCCTAACTAATAACCCTAACCCTACAACGAACCCTTACCCTTACACTAACCCTAACCCTAACCTTTACCCTAACCAAAACCCTAACCCTAACCCTTACCCTTACCCTAACCCTAAACCTAACCGTAACCCAAACCCTAACCTAACCCTAATCCTTTCCCTAAACCTTACCCTTACCCTAACCATAATCCTAACCCTAACCCTAAAACTAACCCTAACCCTTACCCTTAACCTAACCCCAACCCTAATCCTAACCCTTACCTTTACCCTAACCCTAACCTTAACCCTAACCCTAACCCTAACACTTACCCTTACCCTACCCCTAATCTTAACCCTAACCATAACCCTAAACCTTACCCTTACCCTAACCCTAAACCTAACCCTAACCCTAACCCTAAACCTAACCCTAACCCTAACCCTAACCCTTACCCTTACCCTAACCCTAACCCTAACCTTAACCCTAACCCTAACCCTAACACTAACACTTACCCTTACCCTAACCCTAACCATAACCCAAACCCTAAGCATAACTTTACCGTTACCCTAACATTAACCCTAACCCCTAACACTAACCCTAACCCATACCCTTACCATAACCTTAACCCTAACTCAAAACCTAACCCTTACCCTTACCCTAACCCTAAACCTAAACCTAACCCTAACTTTAAACCTAACTCTAACCCAAACCCTAATCCTAACCGTAACCCTAACCCTTACCCTAACTTAACCCTCACCCTAACCCTAACACAACCCTTACCCTAAACCTAACCCTAACCCTAACCCTAACCCTACCCTAACCCTTACCCTTACCCTAAACCTAACCCTAAACCTAACCCTAACTCTAACCCTAACCCTAAGCCTAAGCCTAACCCTTACCCTTACCCTAACCTATTCCTAACCCTAACCCTAACCCTTACTCTAACTCTAACCCTAACCCTAACAAATAACCCTAAACCTAACCCTAACCCTTACCCTTACCCTAACCCTAACCCTAACCTTAACTCTAACCCTATCCCTAACCCTAACCCTCAACCTTACCCTAAAACTAAAATTAAACCTAAATGAAACCCTAAGCCTAACCCTAACCCTAACCCTTATCCTTACCCTAACCGTAACCATAACCAAACCCAACCCTAAGCCTAACCCTAACCTGAACCCTAACCCTTACCCTTACCGTAACCCTAACCCTAAACCTAAACCTAACGCTTACCCTAACCCTAAGCATAACCCTACCCTTAACCCTAACCCTAACCCTAACCCTAACCGTTACCCTAACCCTAACCCTAAACCTAACCCTTGCTCTTATCCTAACCCTAAAACTAAACCTAACCCAACCCCTAACACTAACCCTAACCCTAACCCTTACCCTAACACTAACCCTCACCCTAACGCTAACCCTTAACCTATCCCTAAAACTAACCCTAACCCGAATCCTAACCATACCCTTACCCTAACCCTAAACCTAACCCTAACCCTTACCCTTAACCTTACCCTAACACTAACCCCAAACCTAACCCTAACCATACCCTTAGGCTAACCCTAACCCTAACCCTTACCCTTACCCTTACCCTAAACTTAACCCTTACCCTAACCCTAACCCTAACCCTTGTGATTACCCTAATCCTAACCCTAAACCTAACATAAACCCTAAACCTAACCCTAACTCTAAACCTAACCCTTACCCTAACCCTAACCCTATCCCTAACCCCAACTGTACCCTTACCCTAAACCTAAACTTAATCCTAATGCTAACCCTAACCCTAACCCTTACCCTTACCCTAACCCTAACCCTAACCCTAACCCTTACCCTTAACCTAACCCTAACCCTAAACCTAACCCTAACCCTATCCCTAACCCTTACCCTTACCCTAACCTTAACCCTAACCCTAACACTTATCCTAACCCTAACTCGAACCCTAACCCTAACTAATAACCCTAACCATAACCCTAAACCTTACCCTTAACCTAACCCTAACCCTAACCTTAACCCTAACCATATCCCTAACCCTAACCCTTAACTTAACCCTAACCCTAACACTAACACTTACCCTTACCCTAACCCAAAACCTAACCCTTACCCTATCCCTAACCCTAACCCTAACCCTAACTAATAACCCTAACACTAAGGCTAACAATTACCCTTACCCTAACCCTAACCCTAACCTTAAACCTAACTGTAACCCTAACCCAAAACCTTACCCTTAACCTAACCCTAATCCTAACCCTAACCCAAACCCTAACCCAAACCCTAACCCTTAACTTAACCCTAACCCTAACCCTAAACCTAACCCCTAACCCTAATACTAACCCTAACCCTTGCCCTTACCCTAATCCTAAACCTAAACTTAACCCTAACCCTAACCCTAACCCTAACCCTTACCCTTACCCTAACCCTAATCTAAACCTAACCATAACCCAAACCCTAACCCTAACCCTCACTCTAACGTAACCCTAAGCCAAACCCTAACCCTTACCCTTACACTAACCCTAATCCTAACCTTAAACCTAACCTTAACCCTAAGCCTAACCCTAACCCTTATCCTTACCTTAACCGTAACCCTAACCCTAAAGCTAACCCTAACCCTAACCCTAACCCTTACCCTTACCCTAACCCTAACCCTAAACCTAACCCACCTTAACCCTAACTCTAACCCTTACCCTAACCATAAACCTAACCCTAACCCTAACCCTTACAGTCACCCTAAACCTAAGCCTAACCCAAATCCTTACCCTAACCCTAACCCAAACCCTAACCCTAACTAATAACCCTAACCCTAACCCTAAACCTTACCGTTCACCTAACCCTAACCCTAACCTTAACGCTAACCCTAACCCTAACCCTATCCCTAACACTTACCCTTACCTTAACCCTAACCTTAACCCTAATCCTATCCCTAAAACTTACCCTGACCCTAACCCTAACCCTAAACCTAAATCTAACCCTAACCCTAACAGTTACCCTTAACCTAACCCTAACCCTTAACCTAACCCTAACTCTTACCCTAACCCTAACCCTAACCCTAACCCTAACTAATAACCGTAACCCTAACCCTAACCCTTACCTTACCCTAACCCTAACCCTAATCTTAACCCTAACCCTAACCCTAACCCTAACCCTTACCCTTACCCTAAACCTAAACCTAACCCTAACCCAAACCCTAATCCTAACTCTAACGCTAACCCTTACCCTAAACCTAACCCTAACCCTAACCCTAACCCTTACCCTTACCCTAACCTTAACCCTAACCGTAACCCTTACCCTAACCCGAACCCTAAAGTTAACCCTAACCCTAACCCTAACCCTCACCCTAACCCAAACCCTTACCCTTACCCTAACCCTTACCCTAAACCTAACACTAACCCTAAACCTCACCCTGACCCTTACCCTAACCCTAAACCTATTCCTAACCCTTACCCTAACCCTAATCCTTACCCTTACCCTAACCCTAAGCCTAACCCTAACCTTAAGCCTAACCCTAACCCTAACCGTAACACTTACCCTTACCCTAGCCCTAATCATAACCCTAACCCTAACTAATAACCCTAACCCTACCACGAACCCTTACCCTTACACTAACCCTAACCCTAACCTTAACCCTAACCATAACCCTAACCCTAACCCTTACCCTTACCCTAACCCTAAACCTAACCGTAACCCAAACCCTAACCTAACCCTAATCCTTTCCCTAACCCTTACCCTTACCCTAACCGTAACCCTAACCCTAACCTTATCCTAACCCTAATTCGAACCCTAACCCTAACTAATAACCCTAACCCTAAAACTAACCCTAACCCTTACCCTTAACCTAACCCCAACCCTAATCCTAACCCTTACCTTTACCCTAACCCTAACCCTAACCTTAACCCTAATCCTAAACCTAACCCTAAGACTTACCCTTACCCTACCCCTAATCTTAACCCTAACCCTAACCCTAATCATAACCCTAAACCTTACCCTTACCCTAACCCTAAACCTAACCCTAAACCTAACCCTAACCCTAACCCTTACCCTTACCCTAACCCTAACCCTAACCTTAACCCTAACCCTAACCCTAACACTAACACTTACCCTTACCCTAACCCTAACCATAGCCCTAACCCTAACATAACCTTTACCATTACCCTAACCCTAACCCTAACAACTAACACTAACCCTATCCCATACCCTTACCGTAACCGTAACCCTAACCTTAACCCCAACTCAAAACCTAACCCTTACCCTTACCCTAACCCTAAACCTAAACCTAACCCTAACCCTAAACCTAACCCTAACCCTAACCCTAACCCTTACCCTTACCCTAAATCTAAACCTAAACGTAACCCTAACCCTAATCTTTACCCTTACCCTAAACCTAACCCTAACTCTAATCCTTACCCTTACACTAAAATTAACCCTTACCCTAACCCTAATCCTAACCCTAACCCTTACCCTAAGCCTAACCCTAACCTTAATGCTAAACTCTAACCCTAACCCTAACCCTAACCCTTACCCTTTCACTGACCCTAACCCTAACCTTAACCCTAACCCTAACCCTAACCCCTACCCTTACCCTAAACCTAACCCTAAACCTAACCCTAACCATAACCCCTAACCCTAACCCTAACCCTTACCCTTACCCTAACCCTAACCCTAACCCTAAACTTAACCCTTACCCTAACTCTTACCCTAACCCTAACATTAACCCCTAACCCTAACACTAACCCTAACCCTTACCCTTACCCTTACCCTAGCTCTAACCCTAACCTAATCCTAAACCTAACCCTAACCCTTACCCTTACCCTTACCCTAACCCTAACTCTAACCCTTACCCTAACTCTAACCCTAACCCTAACCCTAATCCTAAACCTAACCCTAACCCTTACCCTAACCCTAACCCTAACCCTTAACCTTACCCTAAACCTAACTCTTGCCCTAAACCTAACCCTAACCCTTACCCTAACCCTTACCCTAACCCTAACCCTAGCCCTAACCCTAACCCTAACCCTCACACTCACCCTAACCCTAACCCTAACCCTAACCCTTACCCTAACCCTAACCCTAAACCTAACCCCTAACACTAACCCCTAACCCTAACCCTAAACCTTACCCTTACACTATCCCTAACCCTAACCTTAACCCTTACCCTAACTCTAAACCTAACCCTAACCCTAACCCTAAACCTAACCCTAACCCTAACCCTAACTCTAACCCTTAGCCAAACCCTAACCCTAACCCTAATCCTAACCCCTAACCCTAAAGCTTACTCTTACCCTTACCCTTACCCTAACACTAACCCTAACCCTAACCCTAACCCTAACCCTTACCCTCACCCTAACCCTAACCCTAACCCACACCCTAACCCTTACCCTAATCCTAAACCTAACTCTAACCCAAACCCTAATCCTAACCGTAACCCTAACCCTTACCTTAACCTTACCCTCACCCTAACCCTAACCCAACCCTTACCCTAAACCTAACCCTAACCCTAACCCTAACCATACCCTTACCCTAACCCTAACCCTAACCCTAACCCTAAACCTAACCCTAACCCTAACCCTAACCCTAACCCTAAACCTAACCCTAACCCTAACCCTAACCCTTACCCTTACCCTAACCTTAACCCTAACCCTAACCTTATCCTAACCCTAATTCGAACCCTAACCCTAACTAATAACCCTAACCATAACCCTAAACCTTACCCTTAACGTAACCCTAACCCTAACCTTAACCCTAACCCTATCCCTAACCCTAACACTTACCCTTAACCTAACCCTAACCCTAACCCTAACACTAACACTTACCCTTACCCTAACCCAAACCCTAACCCTTACCCTACCCCTAACCCTAACCCTAACCCTAACTAATAATCCTAACACTAACGCTAACACTTACCCTTACCCTAACCCTTACCCTAATCTTAAACCTAACCCTAACCCTAACCCAAAACCTTACACTTAACCTAACCCTAATCCTAACCCTAACCCAAACCCTAACCCTAACCCAAACCCTAACCCTTAACTTAACCCTAACCAAAACTCTAAACCTAACCCCTAACCCTAACCCTAACCCTAAACCTTGCCCTTACCCTAATCCTAAACCTAAATTTAACCCTAACCCTAACCCTGACCCTAACACTTACCCTTACCCTAACCCTAACCTAAACCTAACCATAACCCAAACCCTAACCCTAACCCTCACTCTAACGTAACCCTAAGCCAAACCCTAACCCTTGCCCTTACCCTAACCCTAATCCTAACCTTAAACCTAACCTTAACCCTACGCTAACCCTAACCATTATCCTTACCTTAACCGTAACCCTAACCCTAAAGCTAACTCTAACCCTAAACCTAACCCTAACCCTTACCCTAACCCTAACCCTAAACCTAACCCACCTTAACCCTAACTCTAACCCTTACCCTAACCATAAACCTAACCCTAATCCTAACCCTTACCCTAATCCTAACCCTAACCCTAACCCTAACCCTAACACTTACCTTACCCTAACCCTAACCCTAACCTTAACCCTACCTCTAACCGTAACCCTACCCTTACCCTAACCCTAACCCTAATCCTATCCCCTAACCCTAACCTTAACCCTAACCCTTATCCTTAACCTAACCCTAACCTTAACCCTAACCCTAACCCTAACTGTAACCCTTACGCTTACCCTAACCCTAAACCTAACCCAAAACCTAACCCTAACCCTAACCCTAACCCTTACCCTAACCCTAACCCTAATCCTAACCCTAACCCTAACCTTTACCCTTACCCTAACACTAATCTTAACCCTAACCCTAACCCTAACCCTAACCCTACCCCTTACCCTTACCCTAACCCTAACCCTAACCCTAACACTTACCCTTACCCTAACCCTAACCCTGAACCTAACCCTAACCCTAACCCTTACACTCACCCTAACCCTAAGCCTAACCCAAATCCTTACCCTAACCATAAACCAAACCCTAACCCTAAATAATAACCCTAACCCTAACCCTAAACCTTACCCTTCACCTAACCCTAACACAAACCTTAACGCTAACCCTAACCCTAACCCTAACCCTAACACTTACCCTTACCCTAACCCTAACCTTAACCCTAATCCTATTCCTAACCCTTACCCTGACCCTAACCCTAACCCTAAACCTAACTCTAACCCTAACCCTAAGCGTTACCCTTAACCTAATCCTAACCCTAAACCTAACCCTAACCCTTACCCTAACCCTAACTAATAACCGTAACCGTAACCCTAACCCTTACCCTTACCCTAACCCTAACCCTAACCTTAACCCTAACCCTAACTCTAACCCTAACCCTTACCCTTACCCTAACCCTAAACCTAACCCTAACCCAAACCCTAATCCTAACTCTAACGCTAAACCTTACCCTAACCCTAACCCTAACCCTAACCCTAACCCTAACCCCTAACCCTAACCTTAACCCTAACCCTTACCCTTAACCTAACCCTAACCTTAACCCTAACCCAAACCCTAACTGTAACCCTTACGCTTACCCTAACCCTAAACCTAAACCAAAACCTAAACCTAACCCTAACCCTAACCCTTACCCTAACCCTAACCCTAGTCCTAACCCTAACCCTAACCCTTACCCTTACCCAAACCCTAACCTTAACCCTAACCCTAACCCTAACCCTAACCCTAACCCTACCCCTTACCCTTACCCTAACCCTAACCCTAACCTGACACTTACCCTTACCCTAACCCTAACCCTAAACCTAACCCAAACCCCAACCCTTACACTCACCCTAACCCTAAGCCTAACCCAAATCCTTACCCTAACCCTAAACCAAACCCTAACCCTAAATAATAACCCTACCTCTAACCCTAAATCTTACCCTTCACCTAACCCTAACCCTAACCTTAACGATAACCCTAACTCTAACCCTAACACTTACCCTTACCCTAACCCTAACCTTAACCCTAATCCTATCCCTAACCCTTACCCTGACCCTAACCCTAACCCTAAACCTAACTCTAAGCCTAACCCTAACCGTTACCCTTAACCTAACCCTAACCCTAA
The DNA here is from genome assembly GCA_024803745.1 of Megascapheus bottae. Taxonomy (NCBI): domain Eukaryota; kingdom Metazoa; phylum Chordata; class Mammalia; order Rodentia; family Geomyidae; genus Megascapheus; species Megascapheus bottae. Next base: position 42,699 of record JANJXV010002107.1, read on the forward strand.
ACCTAACCCTAACCCTAACCCTTACCCTAACCCTAACCCTAAGCCTAACCCTAACTAACAACCGTTACCCTAACCCTAACCCTTACCCTTACCCTAACCCTAACTCTAACATTAACCCTAACCGTAACTCTAACCCTAACCCTTACCCTTACCCTAACCCTAAACCTAACCCTAAACCAAACCCTAATCCTAACTCTAACGCTAACCCTTACCCTAAACCTAACCCTAACCCTAACCCTAACCCTTACCCTTACCCTAATCTTAACCCTAACCGTAACCCTTACCCTAACCCTAATCCTAACCCTAACCCTTACCCTTACCCTAATCCTTACCCTAACCCTAACCCTAAACCTTACCCTTACCCTAACCCTAACCCTAACCCTAACCCTAACCCTTACCCTAACCCTAACCCTAACTCTAACCCAAACCCTAATCCTAACTGTAACCCTAAACTTTACCCTAACCCTAACCCTAACCCTAACCCTTACCCTTACCCTAACCCTAACCCTTACCCTTACCCTAACCCTTACCCTAACCCTAACCCTAACCCTTCCCCTTACCCTAACCCTAACCCTAACCCTAACCCTAACCCTAACCCTTACCCTAAACCTAACCCTAACCCTAACCATACCCTTACACTAACCCTAACCCTAACCCTACCCTAAAACTTACCCTTATCCTAAACCTAACCCTAAACCTAACCCACACTCTAACCCTAACCCTAAGCCTAAGCCTAACCCTTAACCTTACCCTAACCCTAACCCTAACCCTAACTCTTAGTCTAACTCTAACCCTAACCCTAACTAATAAACCTAACCCTAACCCTAAACCTTACCCTAACCCTAACCCTAACCTTAACTCTAACCCTATCCCTAACCCTAACCCTCACCCTTACCCTAACCCTAAACCTAACCCTAACCGAAACTCTAACCCTAACCCTAACCCTAACCCTTATCCTTACCCTAACCGTAACGGTAACCCTAACCCCAACCCTAAGCCTAACCCTAACCCTAACCCTAACCCTTACCCTTACCGTAACCCTAACCCTAAACCTAAACCTAACGCTTACCCTAACCCTAAGCTTAACCCTAACCCTAACCATTACCCAACCCTAACCCTAACCCTAAACCTTACTCTTGCCCTAACCCTAAACCTAAACCTAACCCAACCCCTAACCCTAACCCTAATCCTAATCCTTACCCTAACACTAACCCTCACCCTAACGCTAACCCTTACCCTATCCCTAAACCTAACCCTAACCCTAACCCTAACCATACCCTTACCCTTACCCTAACCCTAACCCTAATCCTTACCGTTACCCTTAACCTAACACTAACCCCAAACCTAACCCTAACTGTAACCCTAAACCTAACCCTAAGCCTAACCCTAACCCTTACCCTTATCCTAACCCTAACCCTAACCCTTACCCTAACCCTAACACTAACCCTAACCCTAACTAATAACCCTAACCCTAACCCTAAACCTTACCCTTACCCTAACCCTAACTCTAACCCTAATCTTAACCCTAAACCTAACCCTAACCCTTACCCTTACCCTAACCCTAAACCTAACCCTAACCCAAACTCTAACCCTAACGCTAACCCTAACCCTTACCTGACCCTAACCGTAACCCTAACCCTAACCCTAACCCTAACCCTTACCATTACCCTAACCCTAACCCTAAACCTAACACTAACTCTTAACCTACCCCTAACCCTAACCCTAAACCTAACACCTAACCCTAACCCTAACCCTAACCCTTGCCCTTACCCTAACCCTAAACCTAAACTTAAACCTAACCCTTACCCTAATCCTTACCCTTACCGTAACCCTAAACCTAAGCCTAACCCAAACCCTTCCCCTAACCCTAACCCTAACATTAACCCTTACCCTTACCCTTACCCTAAACTTAACCCTAACCCTTACCCTAACCCTAAACCTAAACCTAACCCTAACCCTAACCCTAACCCTAAACCTAACCTTAAGCTTAATACTTACCCTTACCCTAACCGTAAACTTAACACTAACCCTAACCCTGACCCTAACCCTAACCCTAACCCGAACCCTTACCCTTACCCTAACACTAACCCTAACACTACCCTAACCCTGACACTTACAATAACACTACCCATAACTCTAACTAATAACCCTAACCCTAACCCCATCCCTTACCCTTACCCTAACCCTAACCCTAATCTTAACCCTAACCCTAACCCTAAAACTTACCCTTACCCTAACCCTACACCCAACCCTAAACCAAACCCTAAGCCTAAACCTAACCCTTACCCTAAACCTAACCCTAACCCTAAACCTAACCCTTACCTTTACCCTAACCCTAACCCTAACCCTTACTATAACCCTAACCCTAACCCTAACTAATAACCCTAACCCAAACCCTACACTTACCCTTATCCTAAACCTAACCCTAAACCTAACCCTAACCCAAACCCTAACCCTAACACTAACCCTAACCCTAACACTTACCCTTAACCTAACACCACCCCTAACACTTACCCTAACCCTAACGCTAACACTAACCGTAACCCTAACCCTTAACCTAACCCTAACCCTAACCCTAACATTACCTTTACCACTAACACTAACCCTAACCCTAACCTCAACCCTAACCCTAACCCTAACACTTACCCTTACCCTAACCCTAACCCTAACCCTTACCCTTACCATAATATTAACACTAACCCTAACCCTTACCCTAACCCTAACCCTAACCCTAACCCTAACCCTAACTAATAATCCTAACCATAAACCTAATCCTTACCCTTCACATAACCCTAACCCTAACCTTAACGCTAACCCTAACCCTAACCTTAACCCTAAACCTAACCCTTACCCTTACCCTAACCCTAAACCTAACCCTAACCCAAACCCTATCCCTAACCCTAACACTCACCTTAAACCTAACCCTATCCAGAAAACCTAACCCTTACCCTAACCCTAACCCTAACCCTAACCCTAAGTAATAACCATAACCCTAACCCTGACACTTACCCTTACCCTAACCCTAACCCTAAACCTAACCCTAAACTAAACCCTAACCCTAAACCTAACCCTAAACCTAACCCTTACCCTAACCCTAACCCTTACCCTTACCCTAACCCTAACCATAACTCTAATCCTAACCCTAACCCCTACTCTAACGTAACCCTAACTCTAACCCTAACCCTTACCCTTACCCTAACCATAACCCTAACATTAACCCTAACCCTAACCATTACCCTTATCCTAACCCTAACCCTAACCCTAAACCTAACCCTAACCCTAACTCAAACTCTGACCCTTACCCTAACTCCAAACCTAACCCTAACCCTAACCCTAACCCTAAACCTAATCCTAACCCTAACCCTAATCCTAACCCTCACCCTAACCCTAACCGTAACACTAACCCTACCCTTATCAGAACCCTAACCCTAACCCTAAACCTATCTCTAACGCTAACTCTTACCCTTACCCTAACCGTAACCCTAACCCAACTCTTACACTAATCCTAACCCTAACCCTATATAATAACTCTAACCATAACCTTAACCCTTAACCTTACCTAACCCTAACCCTAACCTTAACCCTAACCCTAACCCTAACCCTAACTTTGACCCTTATCCTAACCCTACCCCAAACCCTAACCCTAACCCTAACCCTAACCCTAAGCCTTATCCTTACCCTAACCGTAACCCTAACCCTAACCCCAACCCTAACCTAACCCTAACCTAACCCTAATCCTAACCCTAAAGCTAACCCTAACCCTTACCCTAAAGCTAACCCTAACTCTAAACCTAACCCCTAACACTAACCCTAACCCTAACCCTTACCCTTACCCTAAACCTAAACCTAAACTTAACCGTAACCGTAACCCTAACCCTAACCCTAACTTTAACCCTAACCCCAACACTTAAACTTAACCTAACCCTAAACCTAACCCTAACACAAACCCTAACCGTAACCATAAGCCTAACCCTTATCATTACAGTAACCCTAATGCTAACCCTAACCCTAAACCTAACCCTTACCCTTACCCTAACCCTAACCCTAACCCTTACTATAACCCTAACCCTAACCCTAACCCTAACTAATAACCCTAACCCTAACCCTAACACTTACCCTTACCCTAAACCTAACCCTAAACCTAACCCTAACCCAAACCCTAACCCTAACCCTAACCCTAACCTTAACACTTACCCTTAACCTAACTCCACCCCTAACACTTACCCTAACCCTAACCCTAACACTAACCCTAACCCTAACCCTTAACCTAACCCTAACCCTAACCCTTACCCTTACCCTAATATTAACACTAACCCTAACCCTTACCCTAACCCTAACCCTAATCCTAACCCTTACTATAACCCTAACCCTAAACCTAACCCTAACTAATAACCCTAACCCTAACCCTAACACTTACCCTTATCCTAAACCTAACCCTAAACCTAACCCTAACCCAAACCCTAACCCTAACCCTAACACTTACCCTTAACCTAACACCACCCCTAACACTTACCCTAACCCTAACGCTAACACTAACCCTAACCCTAACCCTTAACCTAACCCTAACCCTAACCCTAACATTACCTTTACCACTAACACTAACTCTAAACCTAACCTCATCCCTAACCCTAACCCTTACAATAAACATAACCCTAACCCTTACCCTAACCCTAACCCTAACCCTAACCCTTACCCTTACCCTAATATTAACACTAACACTAACCCTTACCCTAACCCTAACCCTAACCCTAACCCTAACTAATAACCCTAACCATAAACCTAAACCTTACCCTTCACCTAACCCTAACCCTAACCTTAACGCTAACCCTAACCCTACCCTTAACCCTAACCCTAACCCTAAACCTAACCCTTACCCTTACCCTAACCCTAAACCTAACCCTAACCCAAACCCTATCCCTAACCCTAACACTCACCCTAAACCTAACCCTAACCAGAAAACCTAACCCTTACCCTAACCCTAACCCTAAACCTAACCCTAACTAATAACCGTAACCCTAACCCTGACACTTAACCTTCCCCTAACCCTAACCCTAAACCTAACCCTAAACTAAACCCTAACCCTAACCCTAACCC
>JANJXV010002108.1:0-47649 GCA_024803745.1 Megascapheus bottae
TGGAGGTGTGCGAAGTCAAAGAATGGAGGTATGTGAATTCAAGAAATGGAGGTGAGTGAAGTCACAGAATGGAGGTGTGTGAAGTCACAGAATGGAGGTGTGTGAAGTGACAGAGTGCAGGTGTGTGAATTCACAATGGAGGTGTATGAAGTCACAGAATTGAGGTGTGTGACGTCATAGAATGTAAGTGTGTGAAGTAATAGAATGGAGGTGTGTGAAGTCACAGAATGGAGGTGTGTGAAGTCACAGAATGGAGGTGTGTGAAGTGACAGAGTGCAGGTGTGTGAATACACAATGGAGGTGTATGAAGTCACAGAATTGAGGTGTGTGATGTCATAGAATGTAAGTGTGTGAAGTAATAGAATGGAGGTGTGTGAAGTCAGAATGGAGATGTGTGAAGTCACAGAATGACATTTTGTGAAATCATAGAATGGAGGTGTGTGAAGTCATTTATGGAGCTCTGTGAAGTCAGAATTCAGGTGTGTGAAGTCACAGAATGGAGGTGTGTGAAGTCATAGAATGGAGGTGTGTCAAGTCAGAACGGAGATGTGTGAACACAGATTGGAGGTGTGGGAAGTCACAATGGAGGTGTGTGAAATTATAGAATGGAGGTGTGTGAAGTCACAGAATGGAGGGGTGTGAAGTCAAAGACTGGAGGTGTGTGAAGTCATAGTATGGAGGTGTGTGAACTCATAGAATGGAGGTGTGTGAAGTCATAGAATGGAGGTGTGTGAAGTCACAGAATGAAGGTGCGTTAAGTCACAGAATGGAGGATTGTGAACTCAGAATGGAGGTGTGTGAAGTCACAGAATGGAGGTGTGGGAAGTCATAGAATGGAGTTGTGTGAAGTCACAGAATGGAGGGGTGTGAAGTCAAAGACTGGAGGTGTGTGAAGTCATAGTATGGAGGTGTGTGAACTCATAGAATGGAGGTGTGTGAAGTCATAGAATGGAGGTGTGTGAAGTCACAGAATGAAGGTGCGTTAAGTCACAGAATGGAGGATTGTGAACTCAGAATGGAGGTGTGTGAAGTCACAGAAAGGAAGTGTGTGAAGTCATAGAATGGAGGTGTGTGAAGTCAGAATGGAGGTGTGTGACCTCAAAATGAAGGTGTGTGAGGTCACAGAACGGAGGTATGTGAAGTCATAGAATGGAGGTGTGTGAAGTCATAGAATGGATGATTCTGAAGTAATAATGATGGTGTGTGAAGTCATAGAATGGAGGTGTGTGAAGTCAGAATCGAGGTGTGTGAAGTCACAGAATGGAATTTTGTGAACTCAGAGAATGGAGGTGTGTGAAGTCATAGAATAGATGATTCTGAAGAAAAAATGAAGGTGTGTGAAGTCATAGAATGGAGGTGTGTGAAGTCAAAATGTAGGTGTGTGAACTCATAGAATGGTGCTGTGTAATCTCATAGAATGGAGGTGTGTGAAGTCATGGAATGGAGGTGTGTGAAGTCACAGAATGGAGGTATGTGAAGTCACAGAAAGGAGGTGTGTGAAGTCAAAATGGATGTGTGTGAAGTCACAGAATGGAGGTGTGTGAAGTCACATAATGGAGGTGTGTAAAGTCAAAATTGTGGAGTGTGAAGTCACAAATGGAGGTGTGAAGCAAGAATTTAGCTCTGTGAAGTCATAGAATGGAGGTGTGTGAAGTCAGAATGGAGGTGTGTGAACTGATAGAATGGAGGTGTGTGAAGTCACAGAACTGAGACGTGTGAAGTCAAAATGGAAGTGTTTGAAGTCAGATTGGAGGTGGGTGAAATCACAGAATGGAGGTGTGTCAACTCATAAATGAGGTGTATGAAGTCATAGAATCTAGGTGTGTGAAGTCATAGAATGGAAGTGTGTGAAATCATAGAAGGGAGGTGTGTGATTCACAGAACTGAGGCGAGTGAAGTCAAAATGGAAGTGTGTGAAGTCACATGCAGGTGTGTGAACTCATAGAATGGAGGTGTGAAGTCACAATGTAGGTGTGTTAAGTTATAGAATGGAGGTTTGTGAAGTCATAGAATGGAGGTGTGTGAAGTCACAGAATGGAGGTGTGTGAAATCATAGAATGGAGGTGTGTGAAATCACAGAATTGAGGTGTGTGAAGTCATAGAATGGAGGTGTGTGAAGTCTTAGAATGGAGGTGTGTGAAATCACAGAATAGAGGTGTGTCAAGTTATAGAATGGAGGTGTGTGAAGTCACAGAATGGAGGAGTGTAAAATCATAGAATGGACGTGTGTGAAGTCATAGAATGGAGGTGTGTGAACTCATAGAATGGAGGTGTGTGAAGTCACAGAATGGAGGTGTGTGAAGTCACATAATGGAGGTGTGTAAAGTCAAAATTGTGGAGTGTGAAGTCACAAATGGAGGTGTGAAGCAAGAATTTAGCTCTGTGAAGTCATAGAATGGAGGTGTGTGAAGTCAGAATGGAGGTGTGTGAACTCATAGAATGGAGGTGTGTGAAGTCACAGAACTGAGGCGTGTGAAGTCAAAATGGAAGTGTTTTAAGTCAGATTGGAGGTGTGTGAAATCACAGAATGGAGGTGTGTCAACTCATAAATGAGGTGTGTGAAGTCATAGAATCTAGGTGTGTGAAGTCATAGAATGGAAGTGTGTGAAATCATAGAAGGGAGGTGTGTGAATTCACAGAACTGAGGCGTGTGAAGTCAAAATTGAAGTGTGTGAAGTCACATGCAGGTGTGTGAACTCATAGAATGGAGGTGTGAAGTCACAATGTAGGTGTGTTAAGTTATAGAATGGAGGTTTGTGAAGTCATAGAATGGAGGTGTGTGAATTCACAGAATGGAGGTGTGTGAAATCATAGAATGGAGGTGTGTGAAATCAGAGAATTGAGGTGTGTGAAGTCATAGAATGGAGGTGTGTGAAGTCTTAGAATGGAGGTGTGTGAAATCACAGAATAGAGGTGTGTCAAGTTATAGAATGGAGGTGTGTGAAGTCACAGAATGGAGGTGTGTAAAATCATAGAATGGACGTGTGTGAAGTCATAGAATGGAGGTGTGTGAAGTCATAGAATGGAGGTGTGTGAAGTCACAGAATGGAGGGGTGTGAAGTCACAGATTGGAGGTGTGTGAACCCAGAATGGAGGTGTGTGAAGTCACAGAATGGAGGGGTGTGAAGTCACAGATTGGAGGTGTGTGAACCCAGAATGGAGTTGTATGATGTCACAGAACGGAGGTGTGTGACCTCAAAATGAAGGTGTGTGAGGTCACAGAACGGAGGTTTGTGAAGTCATAGAATGGAGGTGTGTGAAGTCACAGAATGGAGGTGTGTGACCTCAAAATGAAGGTGTGTGAGGTCACAGAACGGAGGTTTGTGAAGTCATAGAATGGAGGTGTGTGAAGTCATAGAATGGAGGTGTGTGAAGTCACAATGTAGGTGTGTTAAGTTATAGAATGGAGGTGTGTGAAGTCATAGAATGGAGGTGTGTGAAGTCACAGAATGGAGGTGTATGAAATCATAGAATGGTGGTGTGTGAAGTCACAGAATGGAGATGTGTGAAGTCATAGAATGGAGGATTATGATGTCATAGAATGGAGGTGTGTGAAGTCACAGAATGGAGGTGTGTAAAATCATAGAATGGACGTGTGTGAAGTGATAGAATGGAGGTGTGTGAAGTCATAGAATGGAGGTGTGTGAAGTCATAGAATGGAGGTGTGTGAAGTCACAATGTAGGTGTGTGAACTCATAGAATGGAGGTGTGTGAAGTCACAAGATAGGTGTGTTGAGTTATAGAATGGAGGTGGGTGAAGTCATAGAATGGAGGTGTGTGAAGTCACAGAATGGAGGTGTATGAAATCATAGAATGGTGGTGTGTGAAGTCACAGAATGGAGATGTGTGAAGTCATAGAATGGAGGTGTATGATGTCATAGAATGGAGGTGTGTGAAGTCATAGAATGGAGGTGTGTGAAGTCACAAAATGGAGGTGTGTGAAGTTATAGAATGGAGGTGTGTGAAGTGACAGAATGGAGGTGTGTAAAATCATAGAATGGACGTGTGTGAAGTCATAGAATGGAGGTGTGTGAAGTCATAGAATGGAGGTGTGTGAAGTCACAGAATGGAGGTGTGTGAAGTCACAGATTGGAGGTGTGTGAACCCAGAATGGAGGTGTGTGAGGTCACAGAACGGAGGTTTGTGAAGTCATACAATGGAGGTGTGTGAACTCATAGAATGGAGGTGTGTGAAGTCATAGAATTGAGGTGTGTGAAGTCACAGAATGGAGGGTTGTGAAGTCACAGATTGGAGGTGTGTGAACCCAGAATGGAGGTGTGTGAAGTCACAGAATGGAGGTGTGTGAAGTCATAGAATGGAGGTGTATGAAGTTACAGAATGGATGTGTGTTAAGTACCGGAATGGAGGTGTGTGAACACAGAATGGACGTGTGTGAAGTCACAGAATGGAGGTGTGTGACCTCAAAATGAAGGTGTGTGAGGTCACAGAACGGAGGTTTGTGAAGTCACAGAATGGAGGTGTGTAAAATCATAGAATGGACGTGTGTGAAGTCATAGAATGGAGGTGTGTGAAGTCATAGAATGGAGGTGTGTGAAGTCATAGAATGGAGGTGTGTGAAGTCACAATGTAGGTGTGTGAAGTCATAGAATGGAGGTGTGTGAAGTCACAGAATGGGGTGTATGAAATCATAGAATGGTGGTGTGTGAAGTCACAGAATGGAGATGTGTGAAGTCATAGAATGGAGGTGTATGATGTCATAGAATGGAGGTGTGTGAAGTCATAGAATGGAGGTGTGTGAAGTCCCAAAATGGAGGTGTGTGAAGTTATAGAATGGAGGTGTGTGAAGTCACAGAATGGAGGTGTGTAAAATCATAGAATGGACGTGTGTGAAGTCATAGAATGGAGGTGTGTGAAGTCATAGAATGGAGGTGTGTGAAGTCATAGAATGGAGGTGTGTGAAGTCACAATGTAGGTGTGTGAACTCATAGAATGGAGGTGTGTGAAGTCACAATATAGGTGTGTTGAGTTATAGAATGGAGGTGTGTGAAGTCATAGAATGGAGGTGTCTGAAGTCACAGAATGGAGGTGTATGAAATCATAAAATGGTGGTGTGTTAAGTCACAGAATTGAGATGTGTGAAGTCATAGAATGGATGTGTATGATGTCATAGAATGGAGGTGTGTGAAGTCATAGAATGGAGGTGTGTGAAGTCACAAAATGGAGGTGTGTGAAGTTATAGAATGGAGGTGTGTGAAGTCACAGAATGGAGGTGTGTAAAATCATAGAATGTTCGTGTGTGAAGTCATAGAATGGAGGTGTGTGAAGTCATAGAATGGAGGTGTGTGAAGTCACAGAATGCAGGTGTGTGAAGTCACAGATTGGAGGTGTGTGAACCCAGAATGGAGGTGTGTGAGGTCACAGAACCGAGGTTTGTGAAGTCATACAATAGAGGTGTGTGAAGTCATAGAATGGAACTTTCTGAACTAAGAATGAAGGTGTGTGAAGTCATAGAATGGAGGTGTGTGAATTCACAGAATGGAGGTGTGTGAAATCATAGAATGGAGGTGTGTGAAATCAGAGAATTGAGGTGTGTGAAGTCATAGAATGGAGGTGTGTGAAGTCTTAGAATGGAGGTGTGTGAAATCACAGAATAGAGGTGTGTCAAGTTATAGAATGGAGGTGTGTGAAGTCACAGAATGGAGGTGTGTAAAATCATAGAATGGACGTGTGTGAAGTCATAGAATGGAGGTGTGTGAAGTCATAGAATGGAGGTGTGTGAAGTCACAGAATGGAGGGGTGTGAAGTCACAGATTGGAGGTGTGTGAACCCAGAATGGAGGTGTGTGAAGTCACAGAATGGAGGGGTGTGAAGTCACAGATTGGAGGTGTGTGAACCCAGAATGGAGGTGTATGATGTCACAGAACGGAGGTGTGTGACCTCAAAATGAAGGTGTGTGAGGTCACAGAACGGAGGTTTGTGAAGTCATAGAATGGAGGTGTGTGAAGTCACAGAATGGAGGTGTGTGACCTCAAAATGAAGGTGTGTGAGGTCACAGAACGGAGGTTTGTGAAGTCATAGAATGGAGGTGTGTGAAGTCATAGAATGGAGGTGTGTGAAGTCACAATGTAGGTGTGTTAAGTTATAGAATGGAGGTGTGTGAAGTCATAGAATGGAGGTGTGTGAAGTCACAGAATGGAGGTGTATGAAATCATAGAATGGTGGTGTGTGAAGTCACAGAATGGAGATGTGTGAAGTCATAGAATGGAGGATTATGATGTCATAGAATGGAGGTGTGTGAAGTCACAGAATGGAGGTGTGTAAAATCATAGAATGGACGTGTGTGAAGTGATAGAATGGAGGTGTGTGAAGTCATAGAATGGAGGTGTGTGAAGTCATAGAATGGAGGTGTGTGAAGTCACAATGTAGGTGTGTGAACTCATAGAATGGAGGGAGGTGTGTGAAGTCACAAGATAGGTGTGTTGAGTTATAGAATGGAGGTGGGTGAAGTCATAGAATGGAGGTGTGTGAAGTCACAGAATGGAGGTGTATGAAATCATAGAATGGTGGTGTGTGAAGTCACAGAATGGAGATGTGTGAAGTCATAGAATGGAGGTGTATGATGTCATAGAATGGAGGTGTGTGAAGTCATAGAATGGAGGTGTGTGAAGTCACAAAATGGAGGTGTGTGAAGTTATAGAATGGAGGTGTGTGAAGTGACAAAATGGAGGTGTGTAAAATCATAGAATGGACGTGTGTGAAGTCATAGAATGGAGGTGTGTGAAGTCATAGAATGGAGGTGTGTGAAGTCACAGAATGGAGGTGTGTGAAGTCACAGATTGGAGGTGTGTTAAGTACCGGAATGGAGGGTTGTGAAGTCACAGATTGGAGGTGTGTGAACCCAGAATGGAGGTGTGTGAAGTCACAGAATGGAGGTGTGTGAAGTCATAGAATGGAGGTGTATGAAGTCACAGAATGGATGTGTGTTAAGTACCGGAATGGAGGTGTGTGAACACAGAATGGAGGTGTGTGAAGTCACAGAATGGAGGTGTGTGACCTCAAAATGAAGGTGTGTGAGGTCACAGAACGGAGGTTTGTGAAGTCACAGAATGGAGGTGTGTAAAATCATAGAATGGACGTGTGTGAAGTCATAGAATGGAGGTGTGTGAAGTCATAGAATGGAGGTGTGTGAAGTCATAGAATGGAGGTGTGTGAAGTCACAATGTAGGTGTGTGAAGTCATAGAATGGAGGTGTGTGAAGTCACAGAATGGGGTGTATGAAATCATAGAATGGTGGTGTGTGAAGTCACAGAATGGAGATGTGTGAAGTCATAGAATGGAGGTGTATGATGTCATAGAATGGAGGTGTGTGAAGTCATAGAATGGAGGTGTGTGAAGTCCCAAAATGGAGGTGTGTGAAGTTATAGAATGGAGGTGTGTGAAGTCACAGAATGGAGGTGTGTAAAATCATAGAATGGACGTGTGTGAAGTCATAGAATGGAGGTGTGTGAAGTCATAGGATGGAGGTGTGTGAAGTCATAGAATGGAGGTGTGTGAAGTCACAATGTAGGTGTGTGAACTCATAGAATGGAGGTGTGTGAAGTCACAATATAGGTGTGTTGAGTTATAGAATGGAGGTGTGTGAAGTCATAGAATGGAGGGGTCTGAAGTCACAGAATGGAGGTGTATGAAATCATAGAATGGTGGTGTGTTAAGTCACAGAATGGAGATGTGTGAAGTCATAGAATGGATGTGTATGATGTCATAGAATGGAGGTGTGTGAAGTCATAGAATGGAGGTGTGTGAAGTCACAAAATGGAGGTGTGTGAAGTTATAGAATGGAGGTGTGTGAAGTCACAGAATGGAGGTGTGTAAAATCATAGAATGTTCGTGTGTGAAGTCATAGAATGGAGGTGTGTGAAGTCATAGAATGGAGGTGTGTGAAGTCACAGAATGCAGGTGTGTGAAGTCACAGATTGGAGGTGTGTGAACCCAGAATGGAGGTTTGTGAGGTCACAGAACGGAGGTTTGTGAAGTCATACAATGGAGGTGTGTGAAGTCATAGAATGGAACTTTCTGAACTAAGAATGAAGGTGTGTGAAGTCATAGAATGGAGGTGTGTGAAGTCAAAATGGAGGTGTGTGAACTCATAAAATGGAGGTGTGTGAACTCATAGAATGGAGGTGTGTGAACTCATGGACTGGAGGTGTGTGAAGTCAAAGAATCGGGCTGTGTGAAGTCAAACAATAGAGAAGTGTGAAGTCACAGAATATAGGTGTGTGAAGTCACAGAATATAGGTTTGTGAAGTCACAAAATGAAGGTGTTTGAAGTCACAGAATGGAGGCGTGTGAAGTCACAGAATGGAGGTGTGTGAAGTCACAGAATGGAGGTGTGTGAAGTCAAAAATGTGGTGTGTGAAGTCACAAATGGAGATGTGTGAAGTCACAGAATGGAGGGGTGTGAAGTCACAGATTGGAGGTGTGTGAACCCAGAATGGAGGTGTGTGAAGTCACAGAATGGAGGTGTGTGAAGTCATAGAATGGAGGTGTATGAAGTCACAGAACGGAGGTGTGTGACCTCAAAATGAAGGTGTGTGAGGTCACAGAACGGAGGTTTGTGAAGTCATAGAATGGAGGTGTGTGAAGTCACAGAATGGAGGTGTGTGACCTCAAAATGAAGGTGTGTGAGGTCACAGAACGGAGGTTTGTGAAGTCATAGAATGGAGGTGTGTGAAGTCATAGAATGGAGGTGTGTGAAGTCACAATGTAGGTGTGTTAAGTTATAGAATGGAGGTGTGTGAAGTCATAGAATGGAGGTGTGTGAAGTCACAGAATGGAGGTGTATGAAATCATAGAATGGTGGTGTGTGAAGTCACAGAATGGAGATGTGTGAAGTCATAGAATGGAGGATTATGATGTCATAGAATGGAGGTGTGTGAAGTCACAGAATGGATGTGTGTAAAATCATAGAATGGACGTGTGTGAAGTCATAGAATGGAGGTGTGTGAAGTCATAGAATGGAGGTGTGTGAAGTCATAGAATGGAGGTGTGTGAAGTCACAATGTAGGTGTGTGAACTCATAGAATGGAGGTGTGTGAAGTCACAAGATAGGTGTGTTGAGTTATAGAATGGAGGTGGGTGAAGTCATAGAATGGAGGTGTGTGAAGTCACAGAATGGAGGTGTATGAAATCATAGAATGGTGGTGTGTGAAGTCACAGAATGGAGATGTGTGAAGTCATAGAATGGAGGTGTATGATGTCATAGAATGGAGGTGTGTGAAGTCATAGAATGGAGGTGTGTGAAGTCACAAAATGGAGGTGTGTGAAGTTATAGAATGGAGGTGTGTGAAGTGACAGAATGGAGGTGTGTAAAATCATAGAATGGACGTGTGTGAAGTCATAGAATGGAGGTGTGTGAAGTCATAGAATGGAGGGGTGTGAAGTCACAGAATGGAGGTGTGTGAAGTCACAGATTGGAGGTGTGTGAACCCAGAATGGAGGTGTGTGAGGTCACAGAACGGAGGTTTGTGAAGTCATACAATGGAGGTGTGTGAACTCATAGAATGGAGGTGTGTGAAGTCATAGAATTGAGGTGTGTGAAGTCACAGAATGGAGGGTTGTGAAGTCACAGATTGGAGGTGTGTGAGCCCAGAATGGAGGTGTGTGAAGTCACAGAATGGAGGGTTGTGAAGTCACAGAATGGAGGTGTGTGAAGTCACAGATTGGAGGTGTGTGAACCCAGAATGGAGGTGTGTGAGGTCACAGAACGGAGGTTTGTGAAGTCATACAATGGAGGTGTGTGAAGTCATAGAATGGAGGTGTGTGAAGTCATAGAATTGAGGTGTGTGAAGTCACAGAATGGAGGGTTGTGAAGTCACAGATTGGAGGTGTGTGAGCCCAGAATGGAGGTGTGTGAAGTCACAGAATGGAGGTGTGTCTAGTCATAGAATGGAGGTGTATGAAGTCACAGAATGGATGTGTGTTAAGTACCGGAATGGAGGTGTGTGAACACAGAATGGACGTGTGTGAAGTCACAGAATGGAGGTGTGTGACCTCAAAATGAAGGTGTGTGAGGTCACAGAACGGAGGTTTGTGAAGTCACAGAATGGAGGTGTGTAAAATCATAGAATGGACGTGTGTGAAGTCATAGAATGGAGGTGTGTGAAGTCATAGAATGGAGGTGTGTGAAGTCATAGAATGGAGGTGTGTGAAGTCACAATGTAGGTGTGTGAAGTCATAGAATGGAGGTGTGTGAAGTCACAGAATGGGGTGTATGAAATCATAGAATGGTGGTGTGTGAAGTCACAGAATGGAGATGTGTGAAGTCATAGAATGGAGGTGTATGATGTCATAGAATGGAGGTGTGTGAAGTCACAGAATGGAGGTGTGTGAAGTCAAAAATGTGGTGTGTGAAGTCACAAATGGAGATGTGTGAAGTCACAGAATGGAGGGGTGTGAAGTCACAGATTGGAGGTGTGTGAACCCAGAATGGAGGTGTGTGAAGTCACAGAATGGAGGTGTGTGAAGTCATAGAATGGAGGTGTATGAAGTCACAGAACGGAGGTGTGTGACCTCAAAATGAAGGTGTGTGAGGTCACAGAACGGAGGTTTGTGAAGTCATAGAATGGAGGTGTGTGAAGTCACAGAATGGAGGTGTGTGACCTCAAAATGAAGGTGTGTGAGGTCACAGAACGGAGGTTTGTGAAGTCATAGAATGGAGGTGTGTGAAGTCATAGAATGGAGGTGTGTGAAGTCACAATGTAGGTGTGTTAAGTTATAGAATGGAGGTGTGTGAAGTCATAGAATGGAGGTGTGTGAAGTCACAGAATGGAGGTGTATGAAATCATAGAATGGTGGTGTGTGAAGTCACAGAATGGAGATGTGTGAAGTCATAGAATGGAGGATTATGATGTCATAGAATGGAGGTGTGTGAAGTCACAGAATGGATGTGTGTAAAATCATAGAATGGACGTGTGTGAAGTCATAGAATGGAGGTGTGTGAAGTCATAGAATGGAGGTGTGTGAAGTCATAGAATGGAGGTGTGTGAAGTCACAATGTAGGTGTGTGAACTCATAGAATGGAGGTGTGTGAAGTCACAAGATAGGTGTGTTGAGTTATAGAATGGAGGTGGGTGAAGTCATAGAATGGAGGTGTGTGAAGTCACAGAATGGAGGTGTATGAAATCATAGAATGGTGGTGTGTGAAGTCACAGAATGGAGATGTGTGAAGTCATAGAATGGAGGTGTATGATGTCATAGAATGGAGGTGTGTGAAGTCATAGAATGGAGGTGTGTGAAGTCACAAAATGGAGGTGTGTGAAGTTATAGAATGGAGGTGTGTGAAGTGACAGAATGGAGGTGTGTAAAATCATAGAATGGACGTGTGTGAAGTCATAGAATGGAGGTGTGTGAAGTCATAGAATGGAGGGGTGTGAAGTCACAGAATGGAGGTGTGTGAAGTCACAGATTGGAGGTGTGTGAACCCAGAATGGAGGTGTGTGAGGTCACAGAACGGAGGTTTGTGAAGTCATACAATGGAGGTGTGTGAACTCATAGAATGGAGGTGTGTGAAGTCATAGAATTGAGGTGTGTGAAGTCACAGAATGGAGGGTTGTGAAGTCACAGATTGGAGGTGTGTGAGCCCAGAATGGAGGTGTGTGAAGTCACAGAATGGAGGGTTGTGAAGTCACAGAATGGAGGTGTGTGAAGTCACAGATTGGAGGTGTGTGAACCCAGAATGGAGGTGTGTGAGGTCACAGAACGGAGGTTTGTGAAGTCATACAATGGAGGTGTGTGAAGTCATAGAATGGAGGTGTGTGAATTCATAGAATTGAGGTGTGTGAAGTCACAGAATGGAGGGTTGTGAAGTCACAGATTGGAGGTGTGTGAGCCCAGAATGGAGGTGTGTGAAGTCACAGAATGGAGGTGTGTCTAGTCATAGAATGGAGGTGTATGAAGTCACAGAATGGATGTGTGTTAAGTACCGGAATGGAGGTGTGTGAACACAGAATGGACGTGTGTGAAGTCACAGAATGGAGGTGTGTGACCTCAAAATGAAGGTGTGTGAGGTCACAGAACGGAGGTTTGTGAAGTCACAGAATGGAGGTGTGTAAAATCATAGAATGGACGTGTGTGAAGTCATAGAATGGAGGTGTGTGAAGTCATAGAATGGAGGTGTGTGAAGTCATAGAATGGAGGTGTGTGAAGTCACAATGTAGGTGTGTGAAGTCATAGAATGGAGGTGTGTGAAGTCACAGAATGGGGTGTATGAAATCATAGAATGGTGGTGTGTGAAGTCACAGAATGGAGATGTGTGAAGTCATAGAATGGAGGTGTATGATGTCATAGAATGGAGGTGTGTGAAGTCATAGAATGGAGGTGTGTGAAGTCCCAAAATGGAGGTGTGTGAAGTTATAGAATGGAGGTGTGTGAAGTCACAGAATGGAGGTGTGTAAAATCATAGAATGGACGTGTGTGAAGTCATAGAATGGAGGTGTGTGAAGTCATAGAATGGAGGTGTGTGAAGTCATAGAATGGAGGTGTGAGAAGTCACAATGTAGGTGTGTGAACTCATAGAATGGAGGTGTGTGAAGTCACAATATAGGTGTGTTGAGTTATAGAATGGAGGTGTGTGAAGTCATAGAATGGAGGTGTCTGAAGTCACAGAATGGAGGTGTATGAAATCATAGAATGGTGGTGTGTTAAGTCACAGAATGGAGATGTGTGAAGTCATAGAATGGATGTGTATGATGTCATAGAATGGAGGTGTGTGAAGTCATAGAATGGAGGTGTGTGAAGTCACAAAATGGAGGTGTGTGAAGTTATAGAATGGAGGTGTGTGAAGTCACAGAATGGAGGTGTGTAAAATCATAGAATGTTCGTGTGTGAAGTCATAGAATGGAGGTGTGTGAAGTCATAGAATGGAGGTGTGTGAAGTCACAGAATGCAGGTGTGTGAAGTCACAGATTGGAGGTGTGTGAACCCAGAATGGAGGTGTGTGAGGTCACAGAACGGAGGTTTGTGAAGTCATACAATGGAGGTGTGTGAAGTCATAGGATGGAACTTTCTGAACTAAGAATGAAGGTGTGTGAAGTCATAGAATGGAGGTGTGTGAAGTCAAAATGGAGGTGTGTGAACTCATAGAATGGAGGTGTGTGAACCCATAGAATGGAGGTGTGTGAACTCATGGACTGGAGGTGTGTGAAGTCAAAGAATCGGGCTGTGTGAAGTCAAACAATAGAGAAGTGTGAAGTCACAGAATATAGGTGTGTGAAGTCACAGAATATAGGTTTGTGAAGTCACAAAATGGAGGTGTGTGAAGTCACAGAATGGAGGCGTGTGAAGTCACAGAATGGAGGTGTGTGAAGTCACAGAATGGAGGTGTGTGAAGTCAAAAATGTGGTGTGTGAAGTCACAAATGGAGGTGTGTGAGGTCACAGAGTGGAATTGTGTGAAGTCAACATTGAGATGTGTGAAGTCATCGAATGGAGGTATGTGAAGTCATGGAATGGAGGTGTGTGAAGTCACAGAAGGGAGGAGTGTGAATTCAGAATGGTGGTGTTCGAAGTCATAGAATGGAGGTGTGTGAAGTCTGAATGTAGGTGTGTGAAGTCATAGAATGGAGTCGTGTGAAGTCAGAATGGAGGTGTGTGAACTCATAGAATAGATGTGTGTGAAGTCACAATGGAGGTGTGTGAAGTCATAGAATGGTGGTGTGTGAAGTCACAGAATGGAGGTGTGGAAGTCATAGAATGGAGGTGTGTGAAGTCTCAGAATTGAGGTGTTTGAAGTCATATATTGGAGGTGTGTGAAGTCATAGAATGGAGGTGTGTGAAATCATAGAATGGAGGTGTGTGAAGTCACAGAATGGAGGTGTGTGAAGTCAGAATGGAGGTGTGTGAAGTCATAGAATTAAGGTGTGTGAAATCAGAATGGAGGTATGTGAACTCAAAGAATGGAGGTGTGTGAAATCACAATCAAGGTGTGTGAAGTCATAAAATGGAGGTGTGTGAACTCACAGTATGGAGGTGTGTGAAGTCATAGAATGCGGCTGGGTGAAGTCAGAATGGAGGTGTGTGAAGTCACAGAATGGAGGTGTGTAAAGTCATAGAATGGAGGTGTGTGAAGTCATAGAATGGAGGTGTGTTAAGTCAAAATGGAGGTGTGTGAAGTCACAGAATCGAGGTGTGTGAAGTCACAGGATGGAGGTGTGTGAAGTCACAGAATGGAGGTGGGCGGAGTCATAGAATGGATGCTTCTGAAGTAACAATGAAGGTGTGTGAAGTCATAGAATGGAGTTGTGTGAAGTCACAGAATGGATGTGTGTGAAGTCATACAATGGAGATGTGTAAAGTCAGAATGGAGGTGTGTGAAGTCACAGAATGGAGGTGTGTGAACTCAGAATTGAGGTGTGTGAAGTCATAGAATAGAGCTGTGTGAAGTCATAGAATGGAGGTGTGTGAAGTCAGCATGGAGGTGTGTGAAGTGAAGAAATGAGGTGTGTGAAGTCAAAATGGAGGTGTGTGAAGTCAGAATGGAGGTGTGTTGAGTCACAGAATGGAGGTATTTGAACTCAGAATGGAGGTGTGTGAAGTCACAGAATTGAGGTGTGTGAAATGATAGCATGGAGGTATGTGAAATCATAGAATGGAAGTGTGTGAAGTCATAGAATGTAGATGTGTGAAGTCATAGAATGGAGGTGTGTGAAGTCACCGAAGGGAGGAGTGTGAAGTCACATAATGGAGGTGAGTGAAGTCAAAATGGAGGTGTGTGACGTCATTAAATGGAGGTGTGTGCAATCATAGAATGGAGGTTTGTGAAATCACAGAATGGAGGTGTGTGAAGTCAGAGAATGGAGATTTGTGAAGTCATAGAATGGAGGTATGTAAAGTCAAATTGGTGGTGTGTGAAGTCATAGAATGGAGGTGGGTGAAGTCATAGAATGGACGTGTGTGAAGTCAGAGAACTGAGGTGTGTGAAGTCACAGAATTGACGGGTATGAAGTCATAGAATGGAGGTGTGTGAAGTCACAGAATTCAGGTGTTTGTAGTCATATATTGGAGATGTGTGAAGTCATAGAATGGAGGTGTGTGAAGTCATAGAATGGAGGTGTGTGAAGTCACAGAATGGGGATGTGTTAAGTCATAGAAGGGAGGTGTGTGAAGTCATAGAACGGAGGTGTGTGAAGTCACAGAATGGAGGTGTGGGAAGTAACAGAATGGAGGTCTGTGAAGTCAAAGAATGGATGTGTGTGAAGTCAGAATGGAGGTGTGTAAAGTCACAGAATGTAGGTGTGTGAAGTCATAGAATGGATGTGTGTGAATTCATAGAATGGAGGTGTGTGAAATCACAGAATGGAGGTGTGTGAAGTCACAGATTGGAGGTGTGTGAACTTAGAATGGAGGTGTTTGACGTCACAGAATGGAGGTGTGGGAAGTCATAGAATGGAAGTGTGTGAAGTCATAGAATGGAGGTGTGTGAAGGCACAGAATGGAGGTGTGTGAAGGCACAGAATGGAGTTGTGTGAACTCAGAATGGAGGTGTGTGAAGTCACAGAATAGAGGTTTGTGAAGTCATAGAATGGATGTTTCTGAAGTAAGAATGAAGGTGTGTGAAGTCACAGAATGGAGGTGTGTGAACTCATAGAATGGAGGTGTGTGAAGTCACAGAATGCAGGTGTGTGAAGTCAGAATGGAGGTGTGTAGTCATAGATTGGAGGTGGGTGAAGTCATAAAAAGGAGGTGTGGGAAATCATAAAATGGAGGAGTGTGAAGTCATAGAGTGCAGGTGAGTGAAGTCACAGATTCGAGGTCTGTGAAGTCATACAATGGAGGTGTGTGATGTAAAAATCGAGTGTGCGAAGTCATAGAATAGAGGTGTGTGAAGTCAGAATTGAGGTGTGTGAAGTCATAGATGGAGTTGAGTGAAGTCATAGTATGGAAGTGTGTGAAGTCATAAAATTGAGGTGTGTGAAGTCACAGAATGGCGGTTTGTGAAGTCATAGAATGGAGTTTTGTGAAGTCATAGAATGGAGCTGTGTGAAGTCAGAATGGAGGTGTGTGAAGTCAAAGAATGGAGGTGTGTCAACTCAGAATTTAGGTGTGTGAAGTCAAAGAATGGAGGTGTGCGAATTCATAGAAGGGAGGTGTGTGAAGTCATAGAATGGAGGTGTGTGAAGTCAAAATTGAGGTGTGTGAAGTCACAGAATTGAGGTGTGTGAACACAGAATGGAGGTGTGTGAAATCAAAGAATGGAGGTGTGTGAAGTCATAGTATGGAGGTGTGAGAAGTCATAGAATGTATGTTTGTGAAGTAAGAATGAAGGTGTGTGAAGTCACAGAATAGAGGTGTGTGACGACACAGAATGGAGGTGTGAAGTCACAGAATGGAGGTGTGTAAAATCATAGAATGGACGTATGTGAAGTCATAGAATGGAGGTGTGTGAAGTCACAGAATGGAGGTGTGTGAAGTCACAGAATGGAGGTGTGTGAAGTCACAGATTGGAGGTGTGTGAACCCAGAATGGAGGTGTGTGAAGTCACAGAATGGAGGTGTGTGAAGTCATAGAATGGAGGTGTGTGAAGTCACAGAATGGAGGTGTGTTAAGTCACAGAATGGAGGTGTGTGAAGTCATAGAATGGAGGTGTGTGAAGTCACAGAATGTAGGTGTGTGAAGTTACAGAAAGGAAGTGTGTGAAGTCATAGAATGGAGGTGTGTGAAGTCAGAATGGAGGTGTGTGAAGTCACAGAATAGAGGTGTGTGACCTCAAAATGAAGGTGTGTGAGGTCACAGAACGGAGGTTTCTGAAGTCATACAATGGAGGTGTGTGAAGTCATAGAATGGAACTTTCTGAAGTAAGAATGAAGGTGTGTGAAGTCATAGAATGGAGGTGTGTGAAGTCAAAATGGAGGTGTGTGAACTCATAGAATGGAGGTGTGTGAACTCATAGAATGGAGGTGTGTGAACCCATTAAATGGAGGTGTGTGAAGTCAACGAATGGAGCTGTGTGAAGTCAAACAATAGAGGAGTGTGAAGTCACAGAATGTAGGTGTGTGAAGTCACAAAATGGAGGTGTGTGAAGACAAAAGTGAGGCGTGTGAAGTCACAGAATGGAGGTGTGTGAAGTCACAGAATGGAGGTGTGTGAAGTCACAGATTGGAGGTGTGTGAACTTAGAATGGAGGTGTTTGACGTCACAGAATGGAGTTGTGTGAAGTCGTAGAATGGAAGTGTGTGAAGTCATAGAATGGAGGTGTGTGAAGGCACAGAATGGAGGTGTGTGAAGTCATAGAATGGATGTTTCTGAAGTAAGAATGAAGGTGTGTGAAGTCACACAATGGAGGTGTGTGAACTCATAGAATGGAGGTGTGTGAAGTCACAGAATGCAGGTGTGTGAAGTCAGAATGGAGGTGTGTAGTCATAGATTGGAGGTGGGTGAAGTCATAAAACGAGGTGTGGGAAATCATAGAATGTAGGAGTGTGAAGTCATAGAGTGCAGGTGAGTGAAGTCACAGATTCGAGGTCTGTGAAGTCATAGAATGGAGGTGTGTGATGTAAAAATGGTGTGTGCGAAGTCATAGAATAGAGGTGTGTGAAGTCAGAATTGAGGTGTGTGAAGTCATAGATGGAGTTGTGTGAAGTCATAGTATGGAAGTGTGTGAAGTCATAGAGTGGAGGTGTGTGAAGTCACAGAAAGGCGGTGTGTGAAGTCATAGAATGGAGTTTTGTGAAGTCATAGAATGGAGCTGTGTGAAGTCAGAATGGAGGTGTGTGAAGTCACAGAATGGAGGTGTGTCAACTGAGAATTTAGGTGTGTGAAATCAAAGAATGGAGTTGTGCGAATTCATAGAAGGGAGGGGTGTGAAGTCATAGAATGGAGGTGTGTGAAGTCAAAATTGAGGTGTGTGAAGTCATAGTATGGAGGTGTGAGAAGTCATAGAATGTATGTTTGTGAAGTAAGAATGAATATGTGTGAAGTCACAGAATTGAGGTGTGTGATGTCACAGAATGGAGGTGTGAAGTCATAGAATGGAGGTGTGTAAAATCATAGAATGGACGTGTGTGAAGTCATAGAATGGAGGTGTGTGAAGTCACAGAATGGAGGTTTGTGAAGTCACAGAATGGAGGTGTGTGAAGTCACAGATTGGAGGTGTGTGAACCCAGAATGGAGGTGTGTGAAGTCACAGAATGGAGGTGTGTGAAGTCATAGAATGGAGGTGTGTGAAGTCACAGAATGGAGGTGTGTAAAGTCACAGAATGGAGGTGTGTGAAGTCATAGAATGGAGGTGTGTGAAGTCACAGAATGGAGGTGTGTGAAGTCACAGAAAGGAAGAGTGTGAAGTCATAGAATGGAGGTGTGTGAAGTCAGAATGGAGGTGTGTGAAGTCACAGAATGGAGGTGTGTGACCTCAAAATGAAGGTGTGTGAGGTCACAAAACGGAGGTTTATGAAGTCATACAATGGAGGTGTGTGAAGTCATAGAATGGAACTTTCTGAAGTAAGAATGAAGGTGTGTGAAGTCATACAATGGAGGTGTGTGAAGTCAAAATGGAGGTGTGTGAAGTCACAGAATGGAGGTGTGTGAACTCATAGAATGGAGGTGTGTGAAGTCAAAGAATGGAGCTGTGTGAAGTCAAACAATAGAGGAGTGTGAAGTCACAGAATGTAGGTGTGTGAAGTCACAAAATGGAGGTGTGTGAAGACAAAACGGAGGCGTGTGAAGTCACAGAATGGAGGTGTGTGAAGTCACAGAATGGAGGTGTGTGAAGTCAAAAATGTGGTGTGTGAAGTCACAAATGGAGGTGTGTGAAGTCACAGAGTGGAGGTGTGTGAAGTCAAAATGGAGGTGTGTGAAGTCATCGAATGGAGGTATGTGAAGTCATGGAATGGAGGTGTGTGAAGTCACAGAATGAAGGAGTGTGAAGTCAGAATGGTGGTGTTCTACATCATAGAATGGAGGTGTGTGAAGTCAGAATGTAGGTGTGTGAAGTCATAGAATGGAGTGGTGTGAAGTCAGAATGGAGGTGTGTGAACTCATAGAATAGAGGTGTGTGAAGTCACAATGGAGGTGTGTGAAGTCATAGAATGGTGGTGTGTGAAGTCACAGAATGGAGGTGTGAAAGTCATAGAATGAAGGTGTGTGAAGTAACAGAATTGAGGTGTTTGAAGTCATAATTGGAGGTGTGTGAAGTCATAGAATTGAGGTGTGTGAAGTCACAGAATGGAGGTGTGTGAAGTCACAGAAAGGAAGAGTGTGAAGTCATAGAATGGAGATGTGTAAAGTCAGAATGGAGGTATGTGAAGTCACAGAATGGAGGTGAGTGAATCATAGAATAGAGCTGTGTGAAGTCATAGAATGGAGGTGTGTGAAGTCAGCATGGAGGTGTGTGAAGTCAAGAAATGAGGTGTGTGAACTCAAAATGGACGTGTGTGAAGTCAGAATGGAGGTGTGTTGAGTCACAGAATGGAGGTATGTGAACTCAGAATGGAAGTGTGTGAAGTCACAGAATGGAGGTGTGTGAAATGATAGCATGGAGGTATGTGAAATCATAGAATGGATGTGTGTGAAGTCATAGAAGGGAGGTGTGTGAAGTCATAAAATGTAGATGTGTGAAGTCATAGAATGGAGGTGTGTGAAGTCATAGAATGTAGATGTGTGAAGTCACAGAATGGAGGTGTGTGAAGTCAAATTGGAGTTGTGTGAAGTCATATAGTGGAGGTGTGTCAACTCAGAAAGGAGGTGTGTGAAGTCATAGAATGGAGGTGTGTGAAGTCATAGAATGGAGTTGTGTGAAATCATAGAATGGAGGTGTGTGAATTCACAGAATTTACGTTTGTGAAGTCAGAATGGAGGTTTGTGAGGTCAGAATGGAGGTGAGTGAAGTCATAGAATGGAGGTGTGTGAACTCATAGAATGGAGGTGTGTGAAGTCACAATGTAGGTGTGTGAAGTCATAGAATGGAGGTGTGTGAAGTCATATAATGGAGGTGTGTGAAGTCACAGAATGGAGGTGTGTGAAGTCATAGAATGGAGGTGTGTGAAGTCAGAATGGAGCTGTGTGAAGACATAGAATGGAGGTGCGTGAAGTCAGAATGGAGGTGTGTGTTCTCATAGAATGGAGGTGTGTGAAGTCACAGAATGGAGGTGTGTGCAGTCATATAGGAGTTGTGTGAAGTCATATAATGGAGGTGTGTCAACTCAGAAAGGAGGTGTGTGAAGTCATAGAATGGAGGTGTGTGAAGTCATATAATGGAGTTGTGTGAAATCATAGAATGGAGGTGTGTGAATTCAAAGAATTTAGATTTGTGAAGTCAGAATGGAGGTGTGTGAGGTCAGAATGGAGGTGAGTGAAGTCATACAATGGAGGTGTATGAACTCATAGAATGGAGGTGTGTGATGTCACAATGTAGGTGTGTGAAGTCATAGAATGGAGGTGTGTGAAGTCATAGAATGGAGGTGTGTGAAGTCACAGAATGGAGGTGTGTGAAGTCATAGAATGGAGATGTGTGAAGTCACAGAATGGAGGTGTGTGAAATCATAGGATGGAGGTGTGTGAAGTCACAGAATGGAAGTGTGTGAACTCATAGAATGGAGGTGTGTGAAGTCACATAATTCAGGTTTGTGAAGTCAGAATGGAGGTGTGTAGTCATAGATTGGAGGTGGGTGAAGTCATAAAAAGGAGGTGTGGGAAATCATAGAGTGGAGGAGTGTGAAGTCGTAGAGTGCAGGTGAGTGAAGTCACAGATTCGATGTCTATGAAGTCATAGAATGGATGTGTGTGATGTCAAAATGGAGGTGTGCGAAGTCATAGAATAGAGGTGTGTGAAGTCAGAATGGAGATGTGTGAACTCGTAGAATGGAGGTGTGTGAAATCATAGAATGAAGTTTTGTGAAGTCACAGAATGGAGCTTTGTGAATTCAGAATGGAGGTGTGTGAAGTCATAGAATGGAGGTGTGTGTAGTCAGAATGGAGATGTGTGAACTCATAGAATGGAGGTGTGTGTCGTCACAATGTAAGTGTGTGAAGTCATAGAATGGAGGTGTGTGAAGTCACAGAATGGAGGTGTGTGAAGTCATAGAATGGAGTTTTGTGAAGTCATAGAATGGAGCTGTGTGAAGTCAGAATGGAGGTGTGTGAAGTCACAGAACGGAGGTGTGTCAACTCAGAATTTAGTTGTGTGAAGTCAAAGAATGGAGGTGTGCGGAGTCATAGAAGGGAGGTGTGAAGTCATAGAATGGAGGTGTGTGAAGAAAGAATGGAGGTCTGTGAAGTCATAGAATTGAGGTGTGTGAACACAGAGTGGAGGTGTGTGAAGTCAAAGAATGGAGGTGTGTGAAGTCATAGTATGGAGGTGTGTGAAGTCATAGAATGTATGTTTGTGAAGTAAGAATGAAGGTGTGTGAAGTCACAGAATTGAGGTGTGTGACGTCACAGAATGGAGGTGTGTGAAGTCATAGAATGGAGGTGTGTGAAGTCAGAATGGAGGTGTGTGAAGTTACCGAATGGAGGTGTGTGAACTCAGAATGGAGGTGTGTGAAGTCACAGAATGAAGGTTTGAGAAGTCACAAATGGAGTTGTGGGTAGTCATAAAATGGATGTTTCTGAATTAAGAATGAAGGTGGGTGAAGTCATAGAATGGAGGTGCGTGAAGACAAAATTGGGGTGTGTGAACTCATAGAATGGATGTGGGTGAACTCATCGAATGGAGGTGTGTGAAGTCGTGGAATAGAGGTGTGTGAAGTCAAACAATAGTGGTGTGTGAAGTCACATAATGGAGGTGAGTGAAGTCATAGAATGGAGTTGTGAGAACTCATAGAATAGACGTGTGTGAAGTCACAATGGAGGTGTGTCAAGTCATAGAATGGAGGTGTGTGAAGTCATAGAATGGAGGTGTGTGAAGTCAAAGTATGGAGGTGTGTGAAGTCATAGAATGGAGGTGTGTGAAGTCACAGAATGGAGGTGTGTGAAATCATAGAATGGAGGTGTGTGAAGTCACAGAATGGAGGTGTGTGAAGTCAGAATGGAGGTGTGTGAAGTCATAGAATGGAGGTGTGTGAAGTCAGAATGGAGGTGTGAAATCATAGAATGGGCGTGGGTGAAGTCATAGAAATTAGGTGTGGGAAGTTATAGAATGGAGACATGTGAAGTCATAGAGTGGAGGTGAGTGAAGTCACAGATTCGATGTCTGTGAAGTCACAGAATGGAGGTGTGTGAAGTCAGAATGTAGGTATGCGAAGTGATAGAATAGAGGAATGTGAAGTCAGAATGGAGGTGTGTGAAGTCATAGAATGGAGGTGTGTGAACTCATAGAATGGAGGTGTGACGTCACAATGGAATTGTGTGAAGTCATAGAATGGTGGTGTGTGAAGTCACAGAATGGAAGTGTGTGAAGTCATACAATGGAAGTGTGAAGTCAGAATGGAGGTGTGTGAAGTCACAGAATGGAGGTGTGTGAACTCAGAATGGAGGTGTGTGAAGTCATAGATGGAGGTGTGTGATGTCATAGTATGGAGATGTGTGAAATCATAGAATGGAGTTTTGTGAAGTCACAGAATGGAGCTGTGTGAGTCAGAATTGAGGTGTGTGAAGTCATAGAATGCAGATGTGTGAAGTCATAGAATGGAGGATTGTGAGGTCACCAAAGGGAGGTTTGTGAAGTCATAGAATGGAGGTATGTGAAGTCAAATTGGAAGGGTGTGAAATCGGAGAATGTAGGTTTGTGAACTCATAGAATGGAGGTGGGTGAAGTCATATAATGGACGGGTATGAAGTCATAGATTGAAGGTGTGTGAAGTCAGAGAATTGAGGTGTTTGAAGTCATATATTGGAGGTGTGTGAAGTCAAAAAATGGAGGTGTGTGAACTCAGAAAGGAGGTGTGTGAAGTCACTGAATGGAAGTGTGTGAGGTAATAGAATGGAAGTGTGTGAAGTCATAGAATGGAGGTGTGTGAAGTCAGATTGGAGGTGTGTGAAGTGACCGAATGGAGTTGTGTGAACTCAGAATGGAGGTGCGTGAAGCCACAGAATTGAGGTTTGCGAAGTCGTAGAATGGAGGTTTGTGAAGTCTTAGAATGGATGCTTCTGAATTAAGAATTAAGGTGGTGAAGTCATAGAATGGAGGTGTGTGAAGACAAAATTGTGGTGTGGGAACTCATAGAATGGATGTGTGTGAACTCATAGAATGGACATGTGGGAAGTCGTGGAATGGAGGTGTGCGAAGTCAAAGAATGGAGGTGTGTGATGTCAAACAATGGTGGTGTGTGAAGTCACAGAATGGAGGTGTGTGATATCACAGGATGGAAGTGTGTGAAGTCAAAATGGAGTTGTGTGAAGTCACAGAATGGAGGTGTGTGAAGTCACAGAATGGAGGTTTGTGAAGTCAAAATGGTGGTGTGTGAAGTCACAAATGGAGGTGTGTGAAGTCACAGAATGTAGGTGTGTGAAGTCAAAATGGAGGTGTGTGAAGTCAAAGAATGGAGGTGTGTTACCTCATAGAATGGAGGTGTGTGAAGTCATGGAATGGAGGTTTGTGAAGTCAATCATTGGAAGTGTGTGAAGTTACAGAAAGGAGATATGTGAAGTCATATAATGGAGGAGTGTAAAGTCAGAATGGAGATTTGTGAAGTCATAGAATGGAGGTGTGTGAAGTCATAGAATGTGGGTGTATGAAGTCATAGAATGGAGGTGTATGAAGTCATAGAATGGAGGTGTGTGAAGTCACAGAATTTAGGTGTGTGAAGTCAGTATGGAGGTGTGTGAGGTCAGAATGGAGATGTGTGAAGTCATAGAATGGAGGTGTGTGAAGTCACAATGCAGGTGTGTGAACTCATAGAATGGAGGTGTGTGAAGTCACAATGCAGGTGTGTGAACTCATAGAATGGAGGTGTGTCAACTCATAAAGTAGGTCTGTGAAGTCATAGAATGGAGGTGTGTGAAGTCATACAATGGAGGTGTGTGAAATCATAGAATGGAGGTGTGTGAAGTCACAGAATTTAGGTTTGTGAAGTCAGTATGGAGGTGTGTGTGGTCAGAATGGAGATGTGTGAAGTCATAGAATGGAGGTGTGTAAAGTCACAATGCAGGTGTGTGAACTCATAGAATGGAGGTGTGTGAAGTCACAATGTAGGTGTGTGAACTCATGGAATGGAGGTGTGTGAAGTCATAGAATGGAGGTGTGTGAATTCACAGAATGGAGGTGTGTGAAGTAAAAATGGTGGTGTGTGAAGTCACAAATGGAGGTGTGTGAAGTCACAGAATGTAGGTGTGTGAAGTCAAAATGGAGGTGTGTGAAGTCAAAGAATGAAGGTGTGTGAACTCATAGAATGGAGGTGTGTGAAGTCATGGAATGGAGGTTTGTGAAGTCAAACATTGGAAGTGTGGGAAGTTACAAAAGGAGATGTGTGAAGTCATAGAATGGAGGTGTGTGAAGTCATAGAATGGAGGAGTGTGAAGTCAGAATGGAGATTTGTGAAGTCACAAAATGGAGCTGTGTGAAGTCATAGAATGTTGGTGTATGAAGTCATAGAAGGGAGGTGTATGAAGTCATAGAATGGAGGTGTGTGAAGTCAGAGTGCAGGTGTGTGAAGTCATAGAATGGAGGTTTGTGAAGTCATAGACTGGAGCTGTGTGAAGTCATAGAATGGAAGTGTGTGAAGTCATAGAATGGAGGTCTGTGATAATATAGAATGGAGGGGTGTGAAATCAAGAATGGACGTGTGTGAAGTCACAATGGAGGTTTGTGAAGTCATAGAATGGAGGTGTGTTAAGTCATAGAATGGAGGTGTGTGAAATCTCAGAATGGAGGGGTATGAAGTCGCAGAATGGAGGTGTGTAAAGACACAGATTGGAGATGTGTGTATTCAGAGAGTGGAGTTGGGTGAAGTCATAGAAAGGAGGTTTGTGAAGTCACAGAATGGAGGTGTGTGAAGTCAGAATAGAGGTGTGCAAAGTCATAGAATGGAAGTGTGTGAAGTCAGAATAGAGCTGTGTGAAGTCATAGAATGGAGGTGTGTGAAGTCAGAATGGAGGTGTGAGAACTCATAGAATGGAGGTGTGTGAAGTCACAGAATGGATGTGTGTGAAGTCATAGAATGGAGGTGTGTGAAATCATAGAATGGAGGTGTGTGAAGTCATAGAATGGAGTTGTGTGAAGTCATAGAATGGAGGTTTGTGAAGTCATAGAATGGAGGTGTTTGAAGTCATAGTATGGAGATGTGTGAAATCATAGAATGGAGTTTTGTGAAGTCACAGAATGCAGCTGTGTGAGTCAGAATTCATGTGTGTGAAGTCATTGAATGCAGATGTGTGAAGTCATAGAATGGAGGATTGTAAAGTCACCGAAGGGAGGTTTGTGAAGTCATAGAATGGAGGTATGTGAAGTCAAATTGGAGGGGTGTGAAGTCAGAGAATGGAGGTGTGTGAAGTCATAGAATGGAGGTGGGTGAAGTCATAGAATGGAGGTCTGTGAAGTCACAGAATGGACGGGTATGAAGTCATAGAATGAAGGTGTGTGAAGTCAGAGAATTGAGGTGTTTGAGGTCATATATTGGAGGTGTGTGAAGTCAAACAATGGAGGTGTGTGAACTCAGAAAGGAGGTGTGTGAAGTCACAGAATGGAAGTGTGTGAAGTAATAGAGTTGAAGTGTGTGAAGTCATAGAATGGAGGTGTGTGAAGTCACAGAATGGAGGTGTGTGAAGTGAAAATGGAGGTGTGTGAAGTCACAAATGGAGGTGTGTGAAGTCACAGAATGTACGTGTGTGAAGTCAAAATGGAGGTGTGTGAAGTCAAAAATGGCGGTGTGTGAACTCATGGAATGGAGGTGTGTGAAGTCATGGAATGGGGGTTTGTGAAGTCAAACATTGGAAGTGTGTGAAGGTACAGAAAGAAGATGTGTGAAGTCATAGAATGGAGGTGTGTGAAGTCATAGAATGGAGGAGTGTGAAGTCAGAATGGAGATTTGTGAAGTCATAGAATGGAGGTGTGTGAAGTCCTAGAATATTGGTGTATGAAGTCATAGAATGTGTTGGGAGCCAGAGTGGAATCAAACTGTACCTTGACTTGCATCAGACGATGGCTATATTGTCTTATTGCTTTCTGGCCCTATTCTATGTAAATGACCTTAGAATTACCATATGAATGTAACACCTGGAGGTTGCCTGGGAGAGGAGGAGGGAAGAAAGGGGAGGGGAAAATAAACGCGGCAGTCTAGTCAGTCTTTGCCTAGACTGCGGACATCCCGGACCTAGTGTGTCTGTCTCTCTTCTTTTTCTTCCTAGTCCTTGTCCCCTATTTCAGGAACCCCAATCTGCGAACCCTGGTTTGCTGCCGGTTGGCCCCGGCATCTGGTGCCCGAACAGGGACCCTGAAAATCTGGGACGAAGGTGAAGGACCCCTCCCTGTGGTGAGTAACACATCGTAGGACTATTAAGAGAGTATAGTCAGGAGTAAAAATTATGGGTCAAGCTAATAGTCATGGGTTATTTCTACCGATCTTAACAGGCCTATTTGAAGCCCACGGAACGTGGGTGGAAGAGGGGGTGCTTCAGAGCTTCCTACAGTTTCTCGAGGAGGCATGCCCGAGGTCTATAGAGGAGGCATTCCAAAAAGCCTGGCAGCGGATAGGAAAAAGAATTCAAGATTATTACGATGTATATGGCCCCGAAAAGACCCCAGTAGAGGCTACTACTGTATGGAATTTAGTAAGTAAATACATAGATCCTCTACATGAAGATGCTGAACTTAATCTTGAATTAAGGGAACTTTATGAGTTAAAGGACCCTTCTGAAGAACCTGAGGCTGAGCCATATGCCGCAGCCCAAGAGAGTCTAAGTGAGATCTTGCAAAGGGAACAACAACCAGTAGATATTGAGTATCAGAATTCAGGTTTGAATATCAAGGAGGAAAGTTATGATGAGTCAATGGAGGGCCGAATGGCTACGATGGAGAAGAAGTTAGAAGAAATCCTACATTTTCTATCGAAAATGGGGACAGAGCAGAGAGCCCCCCCAGAAGTAGGAAAGAAATATGACCCTCAGGCCACTATGGTGTCTGATTCTAAACCTTACCCCTCACACTCACCGCCTCCGGCTGCAGCCTTACGGCCTCAATCCCTTTCTCAACCTTTAGGCAAGCCTAAAGGCCCTAGCAACAAGTCCCTTTTAACAGGCACTACAACCAGGCACAGTGCATCGCAATTAAACCTGACTCAGGCTGCTAGAGAGAGGGAAGGTATTTCAGGGCCTCGATGCTTCCCTAGTTTAGTTGATCATGATGAACAAGTATACCATCAACCTGTTCCTGTTAAACTATTACAGGATTTAAAAAATGCCTGCTCCCAATATGGGCCAACTGCCCCTTTTACTCAAGTAATATTGGAGGCCGCGTGTGCTGGTATTGCATGCCCAAATGACTGGAAGCGGCTTGCCAGAGCATGCCTTAGTGCGGGAGAGTACTTATTATGGGAGACAGAGTTCACTGCACAGTGTCGGCTAAAATTGAAACAAATAGGTCTAAGAACCTGCCTTACACTGTTGATCAGTTGTTAGGAGAGGGAACCTATAAAAACACCAAAGATCAATTGGGTTATGCAAAGGAGGCCTATTTGCAAATAAATGCTGCGGCGAGAGAGGCTTGGAAAAAGTTACGCAATTCCAATCGTACAAAAAATCTAGTAGAAGTTAAACAGGGACCAAATGAGCCTTATTTAGAATTTTTGTCTCGATTAATGGAGACTGCAGACCGCCTAGTACAAGATGAGAATGCAAGGGAGATTATAGTTAGACACATAGCCTATGAAAATGCCAACGCCGCCTGTCAGGCAGCTATCAGACCCCATAGGAATAAGGGAGGAATCACGGACTTTATTTCACTGTGTGCTGATATTG
Organism: Megascapheus bottae; assembly: GCA_024803745.1. Classification (NCBI taxonomy): domain Eukaryota; kingdom Metazoa; phylum Chordata; class Mammalia; order Rodentia; family Geomyidae; genus Megascapheus; species Megascapheus bottae. The sequence goes on from JANJXV010002108.1 coordinate 27,840, forward strand.
GACCCTCCCATGTACAAGGCCTTACTTTAGCCGCCGCTCCTCAAGGAAAGACTGTTACTGAGTCTCTAAAATATAGAGGTCAGCGGCATTCTCGGGCTGCTAGACCCCCAGGGCGTTGCTTCTCTTGTGGACAAATAGGACATTGGATGACGCAATGCCCATGCCAGGCCAGGCAAAAGAGAGAAAAATCACCTGGCACATGTCCACGCTGTGGTAAAGGGAAGCACTGGGCTAAAGATTGCAGGTCAAGAACAGATCGCAATGGCCGCCCGCTTTCGGGAAACTGGAGGAGGGGCCAGCCCCTGGCCCCGCAAAACCATGGGGCAGTCCCTCCCTCTTCTCGGCCACAAGTAAATCTTCTAACAACCCCCCAAGATCAGTCTCCGGCCTCCTCCGTGCCACCCCAGGAAGTGCAGGATTGGACCTCTGTTCCTCCACCTGCTCAGTATTGACCCCAGAGATGGGGACACAAGCTCTCCCCACGGGGGTCTTCGGCCCCCTTCCCCCGGGAGTGGCTGGATTGCTGTTAGGGCGAAGTAGCTCAGCCCTTAAAGGGATACAGATTACACCTGGCAAAATTGACCAGGATTTTACTGGAGAAATCAAAGTTATGGCCTCTGCCCCGAAACACGTGGTATCGATCCCAGCCGGTCAAAAATTAGCACAATTAATACTTGTGCCTTTACCTCCCGGGGAGACTGCTAATTCCCCATGTGGACAGAGAGGATTTAGATCTTCTGATATCTATTGGGTACAAAGCATAAAACAAGAGAGGCCTGAGATGACTATATTTATACAAGAAAAGCCCTTTAAAGGAATATTAGACACTGGAGCAGATGTGTCTGTGATATCTAAAAAACATTGGCCAGCCCAATGGCCCCTGACAACCTCTATGACTTCCCTACAGGGGGTTGGGCAAGCAACTGACCCACAGCAGAGCAGTGCGATCCTTGTTTGGAGAGATGAGGAAGGGCACTCTGGTCATTTTCAGCCATTTGTCTTGGATCATCTGCCAATTAATTTATGGGGTCGTGATATCATGGAAAAAATGGGAGTGTATATGTTTAGTCCTAGTGCTGCGGTCACTAAGCAGTTACTTGATCAAGGCCTCCTCCCCTTTAGGGGACTAGGCCGAGCAGCACAGGGGGAGCTAGAGCCACTCCAACCCCAGTCTCACCCTACGAGACAAGGATTAGGGTATCCCTTGACAGGAGCTGTCGTTTGCCCTCCCCCTCATGCTGATCCCATAAATTGGCTCTCTGAACAACCGGTATGGGTTGAACAGTGGCCTCTTTCTCTAGAAAAGATCATTGCAGTACAGCAGCTGGTACAGGAACAGCTGGATTTGGGGCATGTGGCCCCTTCTAACTCTCCATGGAATTCTCCAATTTTTGTTATAAAGAAAAAGTCAGGTAAATGGAGGCTGTTACAGGATTTGAGAAAAATAAATGCCACAATGGAACTGATGGGGGCCCTACAGCCTGGCTTGCCTTCACCCATGGCAATCCCAAAGGATACTTATAAGATTATTATAGATTTGAAGGATTGTTTCTATACTATACCCCTGGCGCCTCAAGACTGTAAGCGCTTTGCCTTCAGCGTCCCCTCTGTTAATTTTAAAGAACCCATGAAGCGATATCACTGGCTTGTGCTCCCACAGGGCATGGCAAATAGCCCAACTTTATGTCAAAGTTTTGTAGCTAGAGCCATTTCTTCCACTCGTGAAAAATTTTCTTCTGTTTATATTGTTCATTATATGGATGACATCTTGTTGGCTTGTTCTGACCCTATCGTCGTACGACAAGCCTTTGGACAACTAAAGCAAGATCTGAGCCTCTTTGGCCTTATAATAGCAGATGAAAAGGTTCAGGAACACCCCCCTTTTACATATCTAGGCCATATATTAGGCCCACACTATTTTAAAAGCCAAAAAATACAATTAAAAACTTCACACTTAAGAACTCTTCATGATTTTCAGCAATTCTTAGGAGATATAAATTGGCTTCGGCCTTATCTAAAGCTCTCCACAGGAGAGTTAAAACCCCTCTTTGATCTCTTAAAAGGAGATACCAACCCTACATCCTTGCGCGAATTAAATCCTGACGCCAGGAGGGCCATCCAAATTGTAGAAAAGGCAATTTCCCAGCAACAAATGACCTATTGTGACTATTCTAAACCCTGGGGAGTTTACATTTTAGCTACTTCTCACTCCCCAACTGCTGTATTGTGGCAGGATGGCCCACTTTTATGGCTTTATCTACCATCAACACCCGGCAAAGTGCTGACCCCCTACTACGAATTGGTAGCTAATCTGATACACATGTGCCGAGTGGATTCCCGTAAATATTTAGGTCAGGAACCTCATTTTATCTGTGTCCCATATAATTTACAACAACAAGATTGGCTATTCGCCCATTGCGATCCTTGGGCCATTGCTTGGGCCAATTATACGGGAAAAATTTTGCATCACTACCCGTCTAACAAACTTCTCCAATTTGCTGCGTGTCATACGTTTCTACTTCCTTCCATAGTACAGCCCTCGCCTTTATCTTCTGCCGCTTTGGTATTTACAGATGGATCCTCAAATGGAACGGCTGCTCTGACCATTAATGGGAAAACTCAATCTTGGGTTACAGGTTTTTCCTCCGCCCAAGAGGTGGAATTAGAGGCTGTTTTACAAGCACTCGTCCTGTTACAAGACGAGCCCTTTAACTTATACTCAGACAGTCAATATGTAATTCGTGCTCTTCAAGTCATAGAAACTGTTCCCTTTATTGGAACTACTAACTCCAATATTCAGACCCAATTTCGCCAAATACAAACTTTGCTTTGTTCTCGCAACCACCCCTATTTTTTTGGCTTTGTTCGAGCTCACACTAATCTTCCTGGCCCTTTAAGTGAGGGCAATGCAGTTACTGACTCCGCCACCAGAGTTTACTTAACTCAGGTTGAACTTGCTAAGCAGTCACATGCCATCCATCATCAAAACAGTCGAGCCTTGCGCCGACAGTTCAAATTATCTAGAGAAGCAGCGAGGCAAATAGTTAAGACTTGCTCCAACTGTGTCCCTTTTTCACCAGCCCCCCATTTAGGCATAAATCCACGAGGACTGCTTTCTAATCACATTTGGCAGATGGATGTCACACATGTTCCATCATTTGGCCGATTAAAATATGTTCATGTTACTGTAGATACTTTTTCTAATTTTATTTTGGCCACCCCCCTTGCTGGGGAAGCCACTAAACATTGTATCTCTCACTGCATTCGATGCTTTGCTGAGATGGGGATTCCCTCGCAAATAAAAACACATAATGGCCCTGGCTATGCAAGCCGAGCATTTCAATCCTTCTGCCATTCCTATAATATCACTCATATTACAGGCATTCCTTACAATCCTCAAGGTCAAGGCATCGTGGAGAGAGCTAATGGATTATTAAAACATCAAATTACTAAAATACAGAAAGGAGAGTCATATCCCGCTACCCCTGTGAATATACTTAATCATGCTTTATTTGTTTTAAATTTTTTGAATTTGGATTCAAATAATTTATCTGCTGCTCAGCGATTCTGGGAAAAAAGAGCGCAGCGTCCTTTTGCCTTAGTAAAATGGAAGGATCCCCTATCTGGTGCTTGGCATGGACCCGATCCTGTTCTAACCTGGGGTCGAGGGCATGTATGTGTTTTTTCACAAGGAGAAAATGACGCCCGCTGGCTGCCTGAACGCTGCGTTCGGATCGTGGAGAGTGACAGTGGCCATCCAAGCAGTGACTCACTGGGCCTACACCCCCAACCCTCCAGTGGTGCATCCTGCGACGTGGGAAGGACCTGAGTTTTTTGTGCATGTCAATCGGGACTGCTACTGATCCACTTGTTCCACACATTCATATGAGCTGTGTTTCTCCTCCTTTTACTATTATGTAGGGACCTTTTAACATATTTATTGACTCTACACAATTTAATATGTGACATTATTTTGTCTTTACCAGCCCTCTTCTTAATAACCTTTTTTGTAAAAGATGCCCAGGTGAAAAGCAAAGGCCTCCAGAGGTAAGTAGAAGTCGGCCGACCCCCTTGTATGTCAGCGTTTTATTTTATTTTATTTTATTTTATTTTATTTTATTTTTGTTTGTTTGTTTGAAAAGGTGCACTGTGGGCCTAAAACAGAGGCCTGGGTGGTCAAGGGACGCCTTGACCCCCCTTCCCCTTCTGAGTTTCTTGTCAATATCAAGGCATACCTGAGAGTCCCACCAGCAAGACATGTCTAAATCTAAAAATAACTGTTTGGTGAAAACATTCATTTGAGCTCATGTTTTTTGTGTTAAGGGTATCTGATTGAGTCCAATTTTCTTGTTATATGTCAATGTCTGATTATTTAAAAGTCTCCGTTTCTCTGTCTTGTTCGTGTTACATATTTTTTCTTCTCCAGTTTTGTCTTTAAAATTGGTACCATTTCTAAGTATGGATCCTTATGGTTTTTCTGTGCGTACTCAAGCACACATCCTTGTTATTTATTTGAACATTTCTGGGCCTAGTATGGCAGCTCCCCCATGTCTGCAGTTGTGACAAGCCCTGGAAAAATAAATTCCAGCTAAGTTGCCTTGCAAGAAGTTTTGTTTTGAACCTGGTTCTCACCTGTAAGAGTAAAATTGGCAAAACTCTCTTGAAACAAACTTCCAGAAAACGAACGGCCAATATTAATTTTGCGCACTTTATGATCTTTGAGTATGAATGTGTGTGAATGAGTGAGTGAACATGTTCAAGGTTAAATTGTCAGCATACTGTATAAAACAATGGTTGAACTCATTTGAAACAAAGGTAATTGGGTAAATCTAAGACTAAACTTCAAGAAAATTATTATGCTTGAATGTTTCCTATGTCTTAAAAGTATTATTGCATTGTTTTAAAGAAAAACTGGTAAAAAGTATTTTTCTAAAGATCCTGAAATCTGCATTTTAAAAAATCTGGTATTGCAATACATACAGCTGTTTACATTGTAAACATTGTATCCTGTTCAGCACAGAGGTGTTAGGGAATTTGGGATTTATTACTTTAAGTTAAAGTTTGGAAACATGTATTAGAAATTTAAATGTAAAATTGTTCATTAACGTCAGAAATTTTGCCTGTCCTTTCTTGCAAACTGACACTAGAAATCTGATGGTAAAATGTGGATAATGTGATTAGTATTTTAAAGGAATGTTTAAAGGTTTATCTCCATGCTTTTGGGTGTATTTAAAAAAAAAAAAAGGAGAGGAAACTAAGTCCAGACTTAGACTTTTGGTGCACTGATGTCTATAGTTCTTGAATTAGGGAAAAACTGTTATTTGAGTTTAAACTGTTGTTGGAGTTCTAGACAGTAATCTAAACTGCAAAAGAGCCCTTTTTTCTAAAAGGCAAGAGGAGTGCCTTGAGCCTTAGAGGGCCTGGAGGCAAAGGGAATTCCTTTAGCCTTAAAGGTTTTTCAAATGCAAATAAAGACCAAAGTGTTAAGAGTTTAAGTTAAAAAGTGTAAAAGTTTTAAAGAAAATTAGAAACCATTTCTGAACAAAATTTAAAAGTAAAGTTGTCCTAAAGCTTTGTTTCAAAAAAAGAAACAAGGAAAATTAGGACTATCAAAATGGTTGCTTAATTGCTATTTCAGCTTACTCTTGTAAGTTACTTTATAGCAATCTCCAGAAGGCCCATGGAGAAGGACAGCAGATCCTCATTCAGATGTAAGTTTGGCCCTCACCAAGTTCCAGGTAAGATCATGCTTAGAGACTATTTCTGTATTGACCACCTTGTTGCTTCTAATTGGAGTAAAGTGTCCTTTTGTAGACTCATTGATCTGAAAGCCACAGTTTTGAGCCTGCCCGGGCAAAGCAAAGTCCCTGTGAGACTGTGGTGTCTAATCTGCCAGCAGGATGCTGGGACAGAGTTGCTTTGGAGCTCGAAGTGGCAGAGTGCTAGCTCTGAGCTGAAAAGCTGGGGGGAAGCACTCAAGCACCAAGCTCGGGACTCACAGTGGCAGGGCGCTAGCCTTGAGCTGGAGAGCTGAGAGACAGCGCCCAGACCCTGAGTTCAAATCCACCAACCAACAAAGTGAATTGCCAATGGGATGTTTATCCCTGTGTGGAGAGACACTACTGGGACAGGAAAGCCTCTGCTTGGATGGCAGAGATGGTGTCAGATCTTAGAGTCACTTGTGCTTGGCCATTCAAATTAATCAGAGCCGGGAGGTCATAGAATAGTTTGTAAGCATGCCTTACTAATGCCCGTGCCTTTCATAACTGGGCAGGAACTTGTCAATCTTCTGTGATAGTGGGTAGTTTAAAGTCCTAATTGAGCGAATTTTTTTATTTTTGACACGAGCCACAAATTCAGGAAAAGTTTGTGGATCTGAAGCTTGTGTCTCTATTAATCTGTTTGGATCTGACAACTGAAGCATTGTTAAGGTTGCAGAAATTTAGTTCCCCAGACAATCAAGAAAAAGCCTTTGCAAATGGGTGCTAGGTAGGCTGCGCTGTTGTGGCCAAGGATGGTTTGTGCAGTTGTTGAATGTCAAGTATGATTTCTAGTTTGGAGTAGATTGTTGTTCCTGGTGTCTAATCCTCGCAACCCCTTGATAAAACAGGCTAGGCTTCTTAAGGTCCCTGGTCAAGCGTGGAGACGGCGCCCCTGAGGCAGCTTGAAGAAGTCACGGAAGTTGAATCTCCGCCCATCAAATCCCCGTTGGACCAAGGGACCAAAGTCATTTTTGGAAAATATGACAGGATAAATTAGGGGTATAGAAAAGAGTAAAAATTGCACTTGTGTTTCTTTTAAAATAAAAAACGGGGGACATGTTGGGAGCCAGAGTGGAATCAAACTGTACCTTGACTTGCATCCGACGATGGCTATATTGTCTTATTGCTTTCTGGCCCTATTCTATGTAAATGACCTGAGAATTACCATATGAATGTAACACCTGGAGGTTGCCTGGGAGAGGAGGAGGGAAGAAGGGGGAGGGGAAAATAAACGCGGCAGTCTAGTCAGTCTTTGCCTGGACTGCGGATATCCCGGACCTAGTGTGTCTGTCTCTCTTCTTTTTCTTCCTAGTCCTTGTCCCCTATTTCAGGAACCCCAATCTGCGAACCCTGGTTTGCTGCCGGTTGGCCCCGGCAGGAAGTCACAGATTGGAGGTGTGTGAAGTCCCAGAATTGAGGTGTGTACTCAGAATGGAGGTGTGTAAAGTCACAGAATGGAGGTGTGTGAAGTCATAGAATGGAAGTGTGTGAAGTCATAGAATAGAGGTGTGTGAAGTCACAGAATGGACGGTATGAAGTCATAGAATGGAGGTGTGTGAAGTCACAGAATTGAGGTGTTTGAAGTCATATATTGGAGGTGTGTGCAATCAAAATGGATGTGTGAAGTCACAGAATGGGGGTGTGTGCCGTCATAGAATGGAGATGTGTGAATTCAGAATGGAGGTGTGTGAAGTCATAGAATGGAGGTTTGTGCAGTCATAGAATGGAGGTGTGTGAAGCCATTGAATGGAGGTGTGTGAAGTCACAGAATGGAAGGTGTGTGAAATCACAGAATAGAGGTGTGTGAACTCAGAATGGAGTTGTGTGAAGTCACAGAATGGAGGTGTGTGAAGTCAGAATGGAGGTGTGAAGTCATAGAATGGAGTTGGGTGAAGTCATAGAAAGGAGGTGTGTGAAGTCATAGAGTGGATGTGTGTGTAGTCATAGAATGGAGGTGTGTGAAGTCAGAATGGAGGTGTGTGAACTCATAGAATGGTAGGGTGTGTAGTCACAATGGAGGTGTGTGAAGTCATAGAATGGAGGTGTGTGAAGTCACAGAATGGACGTGTGTGAAGTCATAGAATGGAGGTGTGTGAAGTCATAGAATGGAGGTGTGTGAAGTCACAGAATGGAGGTGTGGGAAGTCACAGATTGGAGGTCTGTGAAGTCCCAGAATTGAGGTGTGTGAACTCAGAATGGAGGTGTGTAAAGTCACAGTATGGAGGTGTGTGAAGTCATGGAATGGAAGTGTGTGAAGTCACAGATTGGAGATGTGTGAAGTCACAGAATCGAGGTGTGAGAAGTCACAAAATGGAGGTGTGTGAACTCAGAATGGAGGTGTGTGAAGTCACAGAATGGAGGTGTGTGAAGTCATAGAATGGAAGTGTGTGAAGTCATAGAATGCAGGTGTGTGAAGTAAGAATGAAGGTGTGTGAAGTCATAGAATGGAGGTTTGTAAAGTCATAGAATGGAGGTGTGTGAAGTCATAGAATGGATGTTTCTGAAGTAAGAATGAAGGTGTGTGAAGTCATAGAATGGAGGTATGTGAACTCATAGAATGGGGGTGTGTGAAGTCACAGAATGGAGGTGTGTGAAGTCAGAATGGAGGTGTGTAGTCATCGATTGGAGGTGGGTGAAGTCATAGAAAGGAGGTGTGGGAAGTGATAGAATGGAGGTGGGTGAAGTCAGAATGGAGGTGTGTGAAGTCACAGAATTGAGGTGTGTGAACACAGAATGGAGGTGTGTGAAGTCAAAGAATGGAGGTGTTTGAAGTCATAGAATGGAGGAGTGTGAAGTCATAGAGTGCATGTGAGTGAAATCACAGATTCGAGGTCTGTGAAGTCATAGAATGGAGGTGTGTGATGTCAGAATGGAGGTGTGCGAAGTCATACAATAGAGGTGTGTGTAGTCAGAATGGAGGTGTGTGAAGTCATAGATGGAATTGTGTGAAGTCATAGTATGGAGGTGTGTGAAATCATAGAATAGAGTTTTGTGAAGGCACAGAATGGAGCTGTGTGAATTCAGAATGGAGGTGTGTGAAGTCATAGAATGGAGGTGTGTGACGTCAGAATGGAGGTGTGTGAACTCATAGAATGGAGGTGTGTGACGTCACAATGGAAGTGTGTGAAGTCATAGAATGGAGCTGTGTGAAGTCACAGAATGGAGGTGTGTGAAGTCATAGAATGGAGGTGTGTGAAGTCACTGAATGGAGGTGTGTGAAGTCATAGAATGGAGGTGTGTGAAGTCATAGAATGGAGGTGTGTGAAGTCACTGAATGGAGGTGTGAGAAGTCACAGAATGGAGATGTGTCAAGTCAGAATTTAGGAGTTTGAAGTCAAAGAATGGAGGTGTATGAAGACATAGAGTGGAGGTGTGTGAAGTCATAGAATGGAGGTGTGGGAAGTCACAGAATTGAGGTGTGTGAACACAGAATGGAGGTGTGTGAAGTCAAAGAATGGAGGTGTTTGAAGTCACTGAATGGAGGTGTGTGAAGTCATAGAATGGAGGTGTGTGAAGTCATAGAATGGAGGTGTGTGAGGGCATAGAATGGAGGTGTGTGAAGTCATAGAATGGAGGTGTGTGAAGTCACAGAATGGAGGTGTGTGAAGTCAGAATGGAGGTGTGAAGTCATAGAATGGAGGTGTGTGATGTCATAGAATGGAGGTGTGTGAAGTCACAGAATGGAGGTGTGGGAAGTCACAGATTGGCGGTGTGTGAAGTCCCAGAATTGAGGTGTGTACTCAGAATGGAGGTGTGTAAAGTGACAGAATGGAGGTGTGTGAAGTCATAGAATGGAAGTGTGTGAAGTCATAGAATGGAGGTGTGTGAAGTCACAGAATGGACGGTATGAAGTCATAGAATGGAGGTTTGTGAAGTCACAGAATTGAGGTGTTTGAAGTCATATATTGGAGGTGTGTGCAATCAAAATGGATGTGTGAAGTCACAGAATGGGGGTGTGTGACGCCATAGAATGGAGCTGTGTGAATTCAGAATGGAGGTGTGTGAAGGCATAGAATGGAGGTGTGTGCAGTCATAGAATGGATGTTTCTGAAGTAGGAATTAAGGTGTGTGAAGTCATAGAATGGAGGTGTGTGAAGTCAAAATGGAGGTTTGTGAACTCAAAGAATGGAGGTGTGTGAATTCATGGAATGGAGGTGTGTGAAGTCCAAGAATGGAGGTGTGTGAAGTCAAACAATGCAGGTGTGTGAAGTCACAGAATGGAGGTGTGTGAAGTCACAGAATGGAGGTGTGTGAAGTCAAAATGAAGGAGTGTGAAGTCACAGAATGCAGGTGTGTGAAGTCACAGAATTGAGGTGTTTGAAGTCAAAATTGTGGTGTGTGAATTCACAAATGGAGGTGTGTGAAGTCAGAATGGAGCTGAGTGAAGTCATAGAATGGAGGTGGGTGAAGGCAGAATGGAAGTGTGTGAACTCGTAGAATGGAGGTGTGTGAAGTGAAAATGGTGGTGTGTGAAGTCATAGAATGGTGGTTTTTGATGTCAAAGAATGGAGGTGTGTGAAGTCATAGAATGGAGATGTGTGAACTCAGATTGGAGGTGGGTGAAATCACAGAAGGGAGGTGTGTCAACTCAGAAACTAGGTGTGTGAAGTCATAGAATGGAGGTGTGTGAAGTCACAGAATGAAGGTGTGTGAAGTCATAGAAGGAGGTGTCTGAAGTCACAGAATGGAGGTGTGTGAAGACACAGAATGGAGGTGTGTGAACTCAGAGAGGAGGTGTGTGAAGTCACAGAATGGAGGTGTGTGAAGTCATAGAATGGAAGTGTGTGAAGTCATAGAATGGAGGTGTGTGAAGTCAGAATGGAGGTGTGTGAAGTCACAGAATGGACGTGTGTGAACCCAGAATGGAGGTGTGTGAAGTCACAAAATGGAGGTTGGTGAAGTCATAGAATGGAGGTGTATGAAGTCATAGAATGGATGTTGCTGAAGTAAGAATGAAGGTGTGTGAAGTCAAAGAATGGAGGTGTATGATGTCAAACAATGGAAGTGTGTGAAGTTACAGAATGGAGGTGTGTGAAATCATAGAATGGAGGTGTGTGAAGTCAGAGAATGGAGGTGTGTGAAGTCAGAATGCAGGTGTGTGAAGTCATAGAATGGAGGTGTGTGAAGTCTTAGAATGGAGGTGTGTGAAGTCACAGAAGGGAGGGGTGTGAAGTCACAGAATGGAGGTCTGTAAAGTCACAGAGTAGAGGTGTGTGAAGGCACAAAATGGAGGTGTGTGAAGTCAAAGAATGGAGGAATGTGAAGTCACAGAATGGAGATGTGTGAAGTGAGAATAGAGGTGTGCGAAGTCATAGAATGGAGGTGTGTGAAGTCAGAATGGAGCTGTGTGAACTCATAGAATGGAGGTGTGTGAAGTCACAATGGAGATGTGTGAAGTCATAGAATGGTGGTTTTTCAAGTCACAGAATGGAGGTGTGTGAAGTCATAGAATGGAGGTGTGTGAAGTTAGACTAGAGGTATATGAAGTCACAAAATGGAGGTGTGTCAACTCAGAAATGAGGAATGTGAAGTCATAGAATGGAGGTGTGTGAAGTCACAGAATGGAAGTGGGTGAACTCACAATGGAAGTGTGTGAAGTAACAGAATGGAGGTGTGTGAATTCATAGAAGGGAGGTGTGTGAAGTCATAGAATGGAGGTGTGGGAAGTCACAGAATGGAAGTGTGTGAAGTCAAAATGGAGGTGTGTGAAGTCAGAGAATGGAGGTGTGTGAAGTCAATGAATGGACTTGTGTGAAGTCAAAATAGTGGTTTGTGAAGTCAAAGAATGGATGTGTGTGAAGTCAGAGAATGGAGGTGTGTGAAGTCAAAATGGAGGTGTGTGAAGTCAAAGAATGGATGTGTGTGAAGTCATACAATGGAGGTGTATGAAGTCATGGAATGGAGGTTTGTGAAGTCAAACATTGGAAGTGTGTGAAGTTACAGAATGGAGGTGTGTGAAGTCATAGAATGGAGGTGTGTGAAGTCAGAGAATGGAGGTGTGTGAAGTCAGAATGCAGGTGTGTGAAGTCATAGAATGGAGGTGTGTGAAGTCATAGAATGGAGGTGTGTGAAGTCATAGATTGAAAGTGTGTGAAGTCATAGATTGGAGGTGTGTGAAGTCACAGAGGGAGGTGTGTGAAGTCACAGAATGGAGTTCTGTGAAGTCACAGTGGAGGTGTGTGAAGTCATAGAATGGAGGTGTGTGAAGTCAAAGAATGGAGGTGTGTGAAGTCATAGAATGGAGGTGTGTGAACTCACAGCATGGAGGTGTGTGAAGTCAGAATGGAGATGTGTGAAGGCATAGAATGGAGGTGTGTGAAGTCACAATGCAGGTGTGTGAACTCATAGAATGGAGGTGGGTGAAGTCATAATGCAGGTGTGTGAAGTCATAGAATGGAGTTGTGTGAACTCAGAAAGGAGGTGTGTAAAGTCACAGAATACAGGTGTGTGAAGTCATACAATGGAGGTGTATGAAGTCACAGAATGGAGGTGTGGGAATTCATAGAATGGAGGTGTGTGAAGTCATAGAATGGAGGTGTGTGAAGTCACAGAATGGAGGTGTGTGAAGTAAAAGAATGGAGGTGTGTGAAGTCACAGAATGGAAGTGGGTGACTCACAATGGAGGTGTGTGAAGTCACAGAAGGGAGGTGTGTGAACTCAGAATGGAGGTGTGAGAAGTCACAGAATGGAGGTGTGTGAAGTCATAGAATGGAAGTGTGTGAAGTTAGATTAGAGGTATGTGAAGTCACAAAATGGAGCTGTGTCAACTCAGAAATGAGGTATGTGAAGTCATAGAATGGAGGTGTGTGAAGTCACAGAATGGAAGTGGGAGAACTCACAATGGAGGTGTGTGAAGTCACAGAATGGAGGTGTGTGAATTCATAGAAGGGAGGTGTGTGAAGTCATAGAATGGAGGTGTGTGAAGTCACAGAATGGAAGTGTGTGAAGTCAAAATGGAGGTGTATGAAGTCAGAGAATGGAGGTGTGTGAAGTCAATGAATGGATTTGTGTGAAGTCAAAATTGTGGTGTGTGAAGTCAAAGAATGGATGTGTGTGAAGTCAGAGATTGGAGGTGTGTGAAGTCAAAATGGAGGTGTGTGAAGGCAAAGAATGGATGTGTGTGATGTCATACAATGGAGGTGTATGAAGTCATGGAATGGAGGTTTGTGAAGTCAAATATTGGAAGTGTGTGAAGTTACAGAATGGAGGTGTGTGAAGTCACAGAATGGAGGTGTGTGAAGTCAGAGAATGGAGGTGTGTGAAGTCAGAATGGCGGAGTGTGAAGTCATAGAATGCAGGTGTGTGAAGTTAGAATGAGGTGTGTGAACTCATAGAATGGAGGTGTGTGAAGTCACAATGGAGGTGTGTGAAGACATAGAATGGAGGTGTGTGAAGTCACAAATTGGAGGTGTGTGAAGTCATAGAATGGAGGTGTGTGAAGTCATAGATGGAGATGTGTGAAGTCATAGTATGGAGGTGTGTGAAATCATAGAATGGTGTTTTGTGAATTCACAGAATGGAGGAGTGTGAAGTCAGAATGGCGGAGTGTGAAGTCATAGAATGCAGGTGTGTGAAGTTAGAATGGAGGTGGGGGAACTAGTAGAATGGAGGTGTGTGAAGTCCCAAAGGAGGTGTGTGAAGACATAGAATGGAGGTGTGTGATGTCACAAATTGGAGGTGTGTGAAGTCATAGAATGGAGGTGTGTGAAGTCATAGAATGGATGTTTGTGAAGTAAGAATGAAGGTGTGTGAAGTCATAGAATGGAAGTGTGTGAAGTCACAGAATGGAGGTGTGTGAAGTCATAGAATGGAGCTGTGTGAATTCAGAATGGAGGTGTGTGCAGTCATAGAATGGATGTTTCTGAAGTAGGAATGAAGGTGTGTGAAGTCATAGAATGGAGGTGTGTGAAGTCAAAATGGAGGTGTGTGAACTCGAAGAATGGAGGTGTGGGAACTCATAGAATGGAGGTGTGTGAAGTCATGGAATGGAGGTGTGTGAAGTCACAGAATGGAGGTGTGTGAAGTCAAAGAATGGAGGTGTGTGAAGTCACAAATGGAGGTGTGTGAAGTCAAAGAATGGAGGTGTGTGAAGTCACAGAATGGAGGTGTGTGAAGTCACAGAATGGAGGTGTGTGAAGTCATAGAATGGAGGTGTGTGAATTCACAAATGGAGGTGTGTGAAGTAACAGAATGGAGCTGAGTGAAGTCATAGAATGGAGGTGGGTGAGGGCAGAATGGAAGTGTGTGAACTCGTAGAATGGAGGTGTGTGAAGTCAAAATGTAGGTGTGTGAAGTCACAGAATGGAGGTGTGTGAAGTCATAGAATGGAAGTGTGTGAAGTTAGATTAGAGGTATGTGAAGTCACAAAATGTAGGTGTGTCAACTCAGAAATGAGGTATGTGAAGTCATAGAATGGAGGTGTGTGAAGTCACAGAATGGAAGTGGGAGAACTCACAATGGAGGTGTGTGAAGTCACAGAATGGAGGTGTGTGAATTCATAGAAGGGAGGTGTGTGAAGTCATAGAATGGAGGTGTGTGAAGTCACAGAATGGAAGTGTGTGAAGTCAAAATGGCGGTGTATGAAGTCAGAGAATGGAGGTGTGTGAAGTCAATGAATGGATTTGTGTGAAGTCAAAATTGTGGTGTGTGAAGTCAAAGAATGGATGTGTGTGAAGTCAGAGATTAGAGGTGTGTGAAGTCAAAATGGAGGTGTGTGAAGTCAAAGAATGGATGTGTGTGAAGTCATACAATGGAGGTGTATGAAGTCATGGAATGGAGGTTTGTGAAGTCAAACATTGGAAGTGTATGAAATTACAGAATGGAGGTGTGTGAAGTCAGAGAATGGAGGTGTGTGAAGTCAGAGAATGGAGGTGTGTGAAGTCACAATGCAGGTGTGTGAAGTCATAGAATGGAGGTGTGTGAAGTCATAGAATGGAGGTGTGTGAAGTCATTGATTGGAAGTGTGTGAACTCATAGATTGGAAGTGTGTGAAGTCATAGATTGGAGGTGTGTGAAGTCACAGAGTGAGGTGTGTTAAGTCACAGAATGGATTTCTGTGAAGTCACAGTGGAGGTGTCTGAAGTCATAGAATGGAGGTGTGTGAAGTCATTTATTGGTGTGTGAACTCAGAATAGAGGTGTGTGAAGTCATAGATGGAGTTGTGTGAAGTCACTGATTCGAGGTCTGTGAAATCATATATTGGTGTGTGAACTCAGAATAGAGGTGTGTGAAGTCATAGATGGAGGTGTGTGAAGTCATAGTATGGAGGTGTGTGAAATCATAGAATGGAGTTTTGTGAATTCACAGAATGGAGGAGTGTGAAGTCAGAATGGCGGAGTGTGAAGTCATAGAATGCAGGTGTGTGAAGATAGAATGGAGGTGTGTGAACTCATAGAATGGAGGTGTGTGAAGTCACAATGGAGGTGTGTGAAGACATAGAATGGAGGTGTGTGAAGTCACAAATTGGAGGTGTGTGAAGTCATAGAATGGAGGTGTGTGAAGTCATAGAATGGATGTTTGTGAAGTAAGAATTAAGGTGTGTGAAGTCATAGAATGGAGCTGTGTGAATTCAGAATGGAGGTGTGCGCAGTCATAGAATGGATGTTTCTGAAGTAGGAATGAAGGTGTGTGAAGTCATAGAATGGAGGTGTGTGAAGTCAAAATGGAGGTGTGTGAACTGAAAGAATGGAGGTGTGTGAACTCATAGAATGGAGGTGTGTGAAGTCATGGAATGGAGGTGTGTGAAGTCACAGAATGGAGGTGTGTGAAGTCAAAGAATGGAGGTGTGTGAAGTCAAAGAATGGAGGTGTGTGAAGTCACAGAATGGAGGTGTGTGAAGTCAAAATGGTGGTGTGTGAATTCACAAATGGAGGTGTGTGAAGTCAGAATGGAGCTGAGTGAAGTCATAGAATGGAGGTGGGTGAGGGCAGAATGGAAGTGTGTGAACTCATAGAATGGAGGTGTGTGAAGTCAAAATGGAGGTGTGTGAAGTCATAGAATGGTGGTTTTTGATGTCAAAGAATGGAGGTGTATGAAGTCATAGACAGGAGGTGTGTGAACTCAGATTGGAGGTGTGTCAAATCAGAAAGCAGGTGTGTCAAGTCAGAAACGAGGTGTGTGAAGTCATAGAATGGAGGTGTGTGAAGTCATAGAATGGAGGTGTGTGCAGTCATAGAATGGATGTTTCTGAAGTAGGAATTAAGGTGTGTGAAGTCATAGAATGGAGGTGTGTGAAGTCAAAATGGAGGTTTGTGAACTCAAAGAATGGAGGTGTGTGAATTCATGGAATGGAGGTTTGTGAAGTCCAAGAATGGAGGTGTGTGAAGTCAAACAATGCAGGTGTGTGAAGTCACAGAATGGAGGTGTGTGAAGTCACAGAATGGAGGTGTGTGAAGTCAAAATGAAGGAGTGTGAAGTCACAGAATGCAGGTGTGTGAAGTCACAGAATTGAGGTGTTTGAAGTCAAAATTGTGGTGTGTGAATTCACAAATGGAGGTGTGTGAAGTCAGAATGGAGCTGAGTGAAGTCATAGAATGGAGGTGGGTGAAGGCAGAATGGAAGTGTGTGAACTCGTAGAATGGAGGTGTGTGAAGTGAAAATGGTGGTGTGTGAAGTCATAGAATGGTGGTTTTTGATGTCAAAGAATGGAGGTGTGTGAAGTCATAGAATGGAGATGTGTGAACTCAGATTGGAGGTGGGTGAAATCACAGAAGGGAGGTGTGTCAACTCAGAAACTAGGTGTGTGAAGTCATAGAATGGAGGTGTGTGAAGTCACAGAATGAAGGTGTGTGAAGTCATAGAAGGAGGTGTCTGAAGTCACAGAATGGAGGTGTGTGAAGACACAGAATGGAGGTGTGTGAACTCAGAGAGGAGGTGTGTGAAGTCACAGAATGGAGGTGTGTGAAGTCATAGAATGGAAGTGTGTGAAGTCATAGAATGGAGGTGTGTGAAGTCAGAATGGAGGTGTGTGAAGTCACAGAATGGACGTGTGTGAACCCAGAATGGAGGTGTGTGAAGTCACAGAATGGAGGTTTGTGAAGTCATAGAATGGAGGTGTATGAAGTCATAGAATGGATGTTGCTGAAGTAAGAATGAAGGTGTGTGAAGTCAAAGAATGGAGGTGTGTGAAGTCACAAATGGAGGTGTGTGAAGTCAAAGAATGGAGGTGTGTGAAGTCACAGAATGGAGGTGTGTGAAGTCACAGAATGGAGGTGTGTGAAGTCATAGAATGGAGGTGTGTGAATTCACAAATGGAGGTGTGTGAAGTAACAGAATGGAGCTGAGTGAAGTCATAGAATGGAGGTGGGTGAGGGCAGAATGGAAGTGTGTGAACTCGTAGAATGGAGGTGTGTGAAGTCAAAATGTAGGTGTGTGAAGTCACAGAATGGAGGTGTGTGAAGTCATAGAATGGAAGTGTGTGAAGTTAGATTAGAGGTATGTGAAGTCACAAAATGTAGGTGTGTCAACTCAGAAATGAGGTATGTGAAGTCATAGAATGGAGGTGTGTGAAGTCACAGAATGGAAGTGGGAGAACTCACAATGGAGGTGTGTGAAGTCACAGAATGGAGGTGTGTGAATTCATAGAAGGGAGGTGTGTGAAGTCATAGAATGGAGGTGTGTGAAGTCACAGAATGGAAGTGTGTGAAGTCAAAATGGCGGTGTATGAAGTCAGAGAATGGAGGTGTGTGAAGTCAATGAATGGATTTGTGTGAAGTCAAAATTGTGGTGTGTGAAGTCAAAGAATGGATGTGTGTGAAGTCAGAGATTAGAGGTGTGTGAAGTCAAAATGGAGGTGTGTGAAGTCAAAGAATGGATGTGTGTGAAGTCATACAATGGAGGTGTATGAAGTCATGGAATGGAGGTTTGTGAAGTCAAACATTGGAAGTGTATGAAATTACAGAATGGAGGTGTGTGAAGTCAGAGAATGGAGGTGTGTGAAGTCAGAGAATGGAGGTGTGTGAAGTCACAATGCAGGTGTGTGAAGTCATAGAATGGAGGTGTGTGAAGTCATAGAATGGAGGTGTGTGAAGTCATTGATTGGAAGTGTGTGAACTCATAGATTGGAAGTGTGTGAAGTCATAGATTGGAGGTGTGTGAAGTCACAGAGTGAGGTGTGTTAAGTCACAGAATGGATTTCTGTGAAGTCACAGTGGAGGTGTCTGAAGTCATAGAATGGAGGTGTGTGAAGTCATTTATTGGTGTGTGAACTCAGAATAGAGGTGTGTGAAGTCATAGATGGAGTTGTGTGAAGTCACTGATTCGAGGTCTGTGAAATCATATATTGGTGTGTGAACTCAGAATAGAGGTGTGTGAAGTCATAGATGGAGGTGTGTGAAGTCATAGTATGGAGGTGTGTGAAATCATAGAATGGAGTTTTGTGAATTCACAGAATGGAGGAGTGTGAAGTCAGAATGGCGGAGTGTGAAGTCATAGAATGCAGGTGTGTGAAGATAGAATGGAGGTGTGTGAACTCATAGAATGGAGGTGTGTGAAGTCACAATGGAGGTGTGTGAAGACATAGAATGGAGGTGTGTGAAGTCACAAATTGGAGGTGTGTGAAGTCATAGAATGGAGGTGTGTGAAGTCATAGAATGGATGTTTGTGAAGTAAGAATTAAGGTGTGTGAAGTCATAGAATGGAAGTGTGTAAAGTCACAGAATGGAGGTGTATGAATTCATAGAATGGAGCTGTGTGAATTCAGAATGGAGGTGTGCGCAGTCATAGAATGGATGTTTCTGAAGTAGGAATGAAGGTGTGTGAAGTCATAGAATGGAGGTGTGTGAAGTCAAAATGGAGGTGTGTGAACTGAAAGAATGGAGGTGTGTGAACTCATAGAATGGAGGTGTGTGAAGTCATGGAATGGAGGTGTGTGAAGTCACAGAATGGAGGTGTGTGAAGTCAAAGAATGGAGGTGTGTGAAGTCAAAGAATGGAGGTGTGTGAAGTCACAGAATGGAGGTGTGTGAAGTCAAAATGGTGGTGTGTGAATTCACAAATGGAGGTGTGTGAAGTCAGAATGGAGCTGAGTGAAGTCATAGAATGGAGGTGGGTGAGGGCAGAATGGAAGTGTGTGAACTCATAGAATGGAGGTGTGTGAAGTCAAAATGGAGGTGTGTGAAGTCATAGAATGGTGGTTTTTGATGTCAAAGAATGGAGGTGTATGAAGTCATAGACAGGAGGTGTGTGAACTCAGATTGGAGGTGTGTCAAATCAGAAAGCAGGTGTGTCAAGTCAGAAACGAGGTGTGTGAAGTCATAGAATGGAGGTGTGTGAAGTCATAGAATGGAGGTGTGTGCAGTCATAGAATGGATGTTTCTGAAGTAGGAATTAAGGTGTGTGAAGTCATAGAATGGAGGTGTGTGAAGTCAAAATGGAGGTTTGTGAACTCAAAGAATGGAGGTGTGTGAATTCATGGAATGGAGGTTTGTGAAGTCCAAGAATGGAGGTGTGTGAAGTCAAACAATGCAGGTGTGTGAAGTCACAGAATGGAGGTGTGTGAAGTCACAGAATGGAGGTGTGTGAAGTCAAAATGAAGGAGTGTGAAGTCACAGAATGCAGGTGTGTGAAGTCACAGAATTGAGGTGTTTGAAGTCAAAATTGTGGTGTGTGAATTCACAAATGGAGGTGTGTGAAGTCAGAATGGAGCTGAGTGAAGTCATAGAATGGAGGTGGGTGAAGGCAGAATGGAAGTGTGTGAACTCGTAGAATGGAGGTGTGTGAAGTGAAAATGGTGGTGTGTGAAGTCATAGAATGGTGGTTTTTGATGTCAAAGAATGGAGGTGTGTGAAGTCATAGAATGGAGATGTGTGAACTCAGATTGGAGGTGGGTGAAATCACAGAAGGGAGGTGTGTCAACTCAGAAACTAGGTGTGTGAAGTCATAGAATGGAGGTGTGTGAAGTCACAGAATGAAGGTGTGTGAAGTCATAGAAGGAGGTGTCTGAAGTCACAGAATGGAGGTGTGTGAAGACACAGAATGGAGGTGTGTGAACTCAGAGAGGAGGTGTGTGAAGTCACAGAATGGAGGTGTGTGAAGTCATAGAATGGAAGT